>CAUPSL010000235.1:0-52437 GCA_963514005.1 Raja brachyura
CCCCCAGTGCCCCACTCCCCCAGCGCCCCACTCCCCCAGCGCCCCACTCCCCCAGTGCCCCACTCCCCCAGTACCCCACTCCCTCAGTACCCCCACTCCCCCAGTGCCCCACTCCCCCACTCCCCCAGTGCCCCACTCCCCCAGCGCCCCACTCCCCCAGTGCCCAACTCCCCCAGTGCCCCACTCCCCCACTCCCCCAGTGCCCCACTCCCCCACTCCCCAGTACCCCACTCCCCCAGTGCCCCACTCCCCCAGTGCCCCACTCCCCCCAGTGCCCCACTCCCCCAGTGCCCCACTCCCCCACTCCCCCACTCCCCCAGTACCCCACTCCCCCAGTGCCCCACTCCCCCAGTGCCCACTCCCCCAGTGCCCCACTCCCCCACTCCCCCAGTACCCCACTCCCCCAGTGCCCCACTCCCCCAGTACCCCACTCCCCCAGTGCCCCACTCCCCCAGTGCCCCACTCCCCCAGTGCCCCCACTCCCCCAGTACCCCACTCCCCCAGTGCCCCACTCGTCCCAGTGCCCCACTCCCCCAGTGCCCCACTCCCCCAGTGCCCCACTCCCCCAGTGCCCCACTCCCCCAGTGCCCCACTCCCCCAGTGCCCCCACTCCCCCACTCCCCCAGTACCCCACTCCCTCAGTACTCCACTCCCCCAGTGCCCCACTCCCCTTAGTGCCCCACTCCCCCAGTGCCCCAGTGCCCCACTCCCCCAGTGCCCCACTCCCCCAGTGCCCCACTCCCCCAGTGCCCACTCCCCTAGTACTCCACTCCCCCAGTGCCCCACTCCCCCAGTGCCCCACTCCCCAGTGCCCCACTCCCCCCAGTGCCCCACTCCCCAGTACCCCACTCCCCCAGTGCCCCACTCCCCCAGTACCCCACTCCCCCAGTGCCCCACTCCCCCGGTACCCCACTCCCCCCACTGCCCCACTCCCCCAGTGCCCCACTCCCCAGTACCCACTCCCCCCAGTGCCCCACTCCCCCAGTACCCCACTCCCCCACTCCCTCAGTACCCCACTCCCCCAGTGCCCCACTCCCCCAGCGCCCCACTCCCCCAGTGCCCCACTCCCCCAGTGCCCCACTCCCCCAGCGCCCCACTCCCCCAGTGCCCCACTCCCCCAGTGCCCCACTCCCCCAGTGCCCCACTCCGCCACTCCCCCAGTGCCCCACTCCCCCACTCCCCCAGTGCCCCACTCCCCAGTGCCCACTCCCCAGTGCCCCACTCCCCCACTATCCCACTCCCCCAGTGCCCCACACCCCCAGTGCCCCACTCCCCCAGTGCCCCACTCCCCCAGTGCCCCACTCCCCAGTGCCCCACTCCCCCAGTACCCCACTCCCCCAGTGCCCCACTCCCCCAGTACCCCACTCCCCCAGTGCCCCACTCCCCCAGTACCCCACTTCCCCAGTGTCCCACTCCCCCAGTGCCCCATTCCCCCAGTGCCCCACTCCCCCAGTGCCCCACTCCCCCAGTACCCACTCCCCCAGTGCCCCACTCCCCCAGTGCCCCACTCCCCCAGTGCCCCATTCCCCCAGTACCCCACTCCCCCAGTGCCCCACTCCCCCAGTACCCCACTCCCCCAGTGCCCCACTCCCCCAGTGCCCCACTCCCCCAATACCCCACTCCCCCAGTGCCCCACTCCCCCAGTGCCCCACTCCCCCAGTGCCCCACTCCCCCAGTGCCCCACTCCCCCAGTGCCCCACTCCCCCAGTGCCCCACTCCCCGGTACCCCACTCCCCCAGTGCCCCACTCCCCCAGTGCCCCACTCCCCCAGTACCCCACTCCCCCAGTGCCCCACTCCCCAGTACCCCACTCCCCCAGTGCCCCACTCCCCCAGTGCCCCACTCCCCCAGTGCCCCACTCCCCCAGTACCCCATTCCCCCAGTGCCCCACTCCCCCAGTACCCCACTCCCTCAGTACCTCACTCCCTCAGTACCCCACTCCCCCAGTGCCCAACTCCCTCAGTATCACCCCTCCCTCTGTGCGGTGGTACATATATCGGAGCTGCTGACAAAACATACAAATTTGTCGATTTAAACATCTTTTGGGACTTTGAGGAGGTAACAGCGATACATAAACACCTTGTGTAAACATCGATGCAACTGCAAAGATGTCTTTTGCGACATTTCTGTGTATTTTGGGCTGTGAGCTGTGTCATTATCAAACTACATAGCTCCCACTACAGTGGCGGGCAGCCTGCCAACAAATAGTGTCGCACCAAAAGTGGAAAAATAACTCTTCACCTGTGTCTGGAACAACCCACCCCCCCCCCCCCCCCCCCCTTACTGCCTCGGCGTTACTGTCCGGGCCGGTCTTGTCATAGAGTGATACAGTGTGGAAACAGGCCCTTCAGCCCAACTCGCCCACACTGACCAACATGTCCCACGTGCCTGCGCTTGGTCCATATTCTCCAAACCTGTCCTATCCATGTACCTGTCTGTTTCTTAAACGATGGGATAGTCCCAACCTCAGCTCCCTCCTCTGGCAGCTTGTTCCATACACCCACCACCCTTTGTGTGAAAAAGCTACCCCTCGGATTCCTCTGGGGTATGTCCTCTGGTCCTCATTTCCCCTACTCTGGGCAAGAGACTCTGTGCATCTACCCGATCTATTCTCTCATGATTTTGGACACCTCTGTAAGATCACCCCTCATCCTCCTGCGCTCCATGGACTAGACCCAGCCTACTCAACCTCTCCCTATAGCTCACACCCTGTTTCATGTGGCGTGAGAGGATGTCTACACCGTCTCGACTTTCTGCGGCCTTGAAAGCTGGTGCAGCCTCCTGTCCGTCAGCAAGAACAGTGGAGATAAGGGGATTCCAGCAACACAGGCAGCAGAAATCCCCTTCGTTGCTGCAGGGACGGTGAAGACCAGCTGGGGTTATCTGGGAGAATCCGCAGCTCGCCGAGGAACGCCGGAGAGGAGGGATAGCCGGGCTGAGGAGGTGTTGACGCAGCAGGTTTGGAGCTGCCATAACCGGACACTTTCATCATCCGAGGCAACACCACTCGTCTCCCTCCCTCGACCTGGCCCTTGTTTGTGTGTGGGCACTGGCTTCATGCCATTTGGACTGTTTGTTATATGATTTTGTTCATTGTAGTGTCTGGTACCATGGCAGGTCAGTGTTCTGGGGAGCGGGGCCTTCCAGGAGCTTTGCCCAGGTGTCTGCTTCAGCTGCTCCTCTTGGGGCTCAGTTCCCCATGAGGAACACGCCCATTGAATATGGGATCAGATGCTACGAGCCCCCTCCCCAAATGAACCTGGAGGACTGCGAGGTTGCAGAAGCCGAGGCGGCCAAGCCCGCAGGTGTCAGGTACGTGGGCAGGATGTTCGGGAAGGCTGTGTTCTTCCTGGAGTCCGATGAGGGGGTGAATGTGGCCGTGAGTGAAGGGATCTCAGTGGGGGGAACATTCCTGCAGGTCGCACCCTTGGCGACCACCGCACGGGCAGCGGGTGGTTCTGTCCAACACAAATTAGGCCCTCCTTCCCCACCTCACACCCTGGGGAAGGTCCTCACAGACATCACCCCGATATCCCAGAGTTTCCGTGACAAGGAGCTGCGGCACGTTCTCTCCCTCCGGGGCAAGCTGACTGTGCTGTTGGATTGGGAGGAGGAAGTTGTTGGGTGCTTCTGTGTCCATGTAGATGGGTGAGATGTCATCATCTTCGGGACATCTCAGTGCCCAAGGTGCCATGCCTGTGAGGAACATGGGGCATATTCTGGGCAATTGCTCCAAATCCCGGCCGGAGGCCCAACTTGCGGCCCAACTTGCAGAGAGATAGACACCCCACTAGCGATGGCCTTAACTCCCCGGGTCCATCTGGGGACGGCCCCTCTGCCACTGACCCCAGGGTTGGGACTGAGGTGGAGGAGAGACCAGCGGGTGGAAGAGGCAACCGCTGCACAGGGTGGAGCCGGTGTATCAACAACAAGGGTGTGTCCAAAGATGGGGATGGTGACTCCATCTATAGTGGGCGGGTGGATTGAGACTCCTCGGCCAGTGAGTCAATGATGTTCTTGCTTCCCCCGGCGCAAGGGCGGCACAGTGGTGGTGTTGATGCCTTACAGCGTTTACAGACCTGGGTTCCATCCCGACTACGGGTGCTGTCTGTACGGAGTTTGCACGTTCTCCCCGTGACCACGTGGGTTTTCTCTGAGATCTTTGGTTTCTTCCCACATCCCAAAGACGTACAGGTTTGTTAATTGGCTTGGTATCAATGTAAAATTGTCCCTTGTGCGTGTAGGGTAGTGTTAGTGTGCGGGGATCGCTGGTCAGTGCGGTTCTGAGTCCCAGAATCACCAGGTGCTGGACCACCTGGTAGGGAAAGCGGGGAGGATTTCATTGCCTGCGGCTACGGTGGGATGTGGGCAAAGCCTACATCCGCTGCTTCCGTCAGGAGTACATTAGCGGGTCAGACAAGTGGCGCAATTCCAGGGTCAAACAGCTCGGGAGTGAGCTGCTCACTTTGGATTTGCGTCTCCGGTCGCAGGGACTCGATCCTCTGGAGGGAATAGCAGGAGAAGGACGGGCTGAAGGAGCTACGGTTAGAGGCCTGTACGTGAGGTCGTGGATCCAAATGCTCCACCATTTGGACCGCGGTACATCCTTCTTCTACTCGCTGGAGAAGTGGTGGGGAGTCCGTCAACAGTTCGTTGACGATGACTCCTCTGTCCACCGAACCAGATGACTTCAACGGCATTTTGTTCCTTTTTACGGGACCTTGTTCTCATCGGATAGCTCTGGCGGGGACGAGTGCAGTGATCTGTGGGAAGGTCTAGCCATGGTCAGCCCGGCACTGACACTGACCACTGAGCCCTCCATCAGCTCCGAAGGGGTAAATCCCCTGGCCTGTTCCCCCGCACATTCTGGGAGGTCCTGGGGGAGGACTACACCATAGTCCTAAGGGAGAGCCTGGCGACCGGAGAGATGCCCCTTTCTTAGTTGAGGGCTGCTGTGGTCTTTCTGCCCAAGAAGGGCGATCTCTGCCCACTAAAGAACTGGCGTCCGGACTCCCTCCTCTGCACCAACTACAAGGTAATTGCCGGGACAATGGCCAACCATCTCGGTTCAGTGCTGGCCCAAGCGATCCACCCTGACCAGTTTTACACGGTCCCGGGCCGGTCAATCCAGGACAATATCCATCTGGTCCGGGCGTCAAGTTGGGAAAAGGGGAAGTACAATGGGATTTGGGGGTCCTTGTACATCAGTCTATGAAGTAAGTATGCAGGTACAGCAGGCAGTGAAGAAAGCCAATGGCATGTTGGCCTTCATAACAAGAGTAATCGAATATTGGAGCAAAGAGGTCCTTCTGCAGTTGTACAGAGCCCTAGTGAGATCACACCTGGAGTATTGTGTGCAGTTTTGGTCCCCTAATTTGAGGAAGGACATTCTTGCTATTGAGGGAGTACAGCGTAGGTTTACAAGGTTAATTCCCGGGATGGTGGGACTGTCATATGCTGAGAGAATGGAGCGGCTGGGCTTGTACACTCTGGAGTTTAGAAGGATGAGAGGGGATCTCATTGAAACATATAAGATTGTTAAGGGTTTGACCACGCTAGAGGCAGGAAACACGTTCCCGATGTTGGGGGAGTCCAGAACCAGGGGCTACAGTTTAAGAATAAGGAGTAAGCCATTTAGAAAGAGGACGAGGAAACACTTTTTCTTACAGAAAGTGGTGAGTCTGTGGAATTCTCTGCCTCAGAGGGCGGTGGAGGCTGGTTCTCTGTATGCTTTCAAGAGAGAGCTAGATAGTGCTCTTAAAAATAGCGGAGTCAGGGGATATGGGGAGAAGGCAGGGAACGGGGTACTGATTGGGGATGATCGGCCATGATCACATTGGATGATGGTGCTGGCTCGAAGGGCCCAATGGCCAACTCCTGCACCTATTGTCTATTGACCTGGTCTACCTGGCTCAGGAGACCGGTGTCCTCTCAACCTACGCCGATGAACATCCTCATGGTCACCGGGTCTTCTTGGTTGCCTCCTCTGCCAGGATCAACTGGGGGAAATGTTCCGGACTCTTGGTGGTCCTTGGAAGGTGGACTCCCTCCAGAGGAGATGTGGCCTTTCACATGGAGCACCACGCACTTCCTCTACTTGGGAGTCTACCTGGCCAGCGAACACCATCCTCATCTGTGGACTCCTGTGCGTAGGGAGAGGGTAGGGCTGAAGATGTCCTGGTTGGGTTGCTCCTGGGCCTGGCCAAGCTGGCCATCCGCACGTCACAGCACCAGGTGGAAGAGGGATCTGCCCGAGCCGGCTGCCACCCTTTTCCGGGGCTATGTCCGCGCCCGGGTGGTACTTGAGAGGGATGAGGCACTGTCCATGGGGGCCCTGGGGATTTCCGGGACCATTGGGCACCATGTTGGGTGGAATGTGTGCTCAATAAGAATTGCATGATAGTTATTTGAAAATTAGTGTTAGATAATTTGATGATTTGAATTATGGTGGTGGGTGTGCGGTTGTGAATATTATATTGTATAAATTGAATAATTGAATAAATTATTTTGATTAAAAAAAAACCTCAGAAACAATAGTGCGGCGTCCCTCAGTGCTGGGAGGATGATGGGGTGAGGCGAGGAGAGTTGTGGGGGGTCACTGTGTGTGTGGGGTGGGGGGGGGTCACTGTGCAGGGGAGTCACTGTGCAGGGGGGGTCAGTGTGTGTGTGGGGGGGGTCACTGTGTGGGGGGGGGTCACTGTGTGTGTGTGGGGGTCACTGTGTGGGTGGGGGGGTCACTGTGTGGGTGGGTCACTGTGTGTTGGGGGTCACTGTGTGTGTTGGGGGTCACTGTGTGTGTGTGGGGGGGTCACTGTGTGTGTGGGGGTCACTGTGTGTTGGGGGTCACTGTGTGTTGGGGGTCACTGTGTGTGTGGGGGTCACTGTGTGTGGGGTCACTGTGTGTGGGGGTCACTGTGTGTGGGGGGGTCACTGTGTGGGGGGTCACTGTGTGGGGGGGGTAACTGTGTGTGGGGGTCACTGTGTGTGGGGGGCTCACTGTGGGGGGAGTCACTGTGCAGGGGGGTCAGTGTGTGTGTGTGTGGGGGTCACTGTGTGTGGGGGGGTCACTGTGTGTGTGGGGGTCACTGTGTGTTGGGGGTCACTGTGTGTTGGGGTCACTGTGTGTGGGGGGGTCACTGTGTGTGGGGGTCACTGTGTGTGGGGGGGTCACTGTGTGGGGGGTCACTGTGTGGGGGGGTCACTGTGTGGGGGGGGTCACTGTGTGTGGGGGGGTCACTTTGTGTGGGGGGCTCACTGTGGGGGAGTCACTGTGCAGGGGGGTCAGTGTGTGTGTGTGGGGGGGTCACTGTGTGTGGGGGGGTCACTGTGTGTGTGGGGGTCACTGTGTGGGGGGGTCACTGTGTGGAGGGGTCACTGTGTGTGGGGGGGTCACTGTGTGTGGGGGGTCACTGTGTGGGGGGGGTCACTGTGTGGGGGGGTCACTGTGTGGGGGGGTCACTGTGTGGAGGGGTCACTGTGTGTGGGGGGGTCACTGTGTGTGGGGGGGTCACTGTGGGGGAGTCCACTGTTGCAGGGGGGTCAGTGTGTGTGTGGGGGGGGGGGGTCACTGTGTGTGGGGGGGTCACTGTGTGTGGGGGGGTCACTGTGTGTTGGGGGTCACTGTGTGGGGGGGTCATTGTGGGGGGAGTCACTGTGCAGGGAGGTCAGTGTGTGTGTGTGGGGGGGGTCACTGTGTGTGTGGGGGGGGTCACTGTGTGTGGGGGGGTCATTGTGGGGGAGTCACTGTGCAGGGAGGTCAGTGTGTGTGTGTGTGTGTGGGGGGTCACTGTGTGGGGGGTCACTGTGTGTGTGTGGGGGGGTCACTGTGTGGGGGGGTCACTGTGTGTGGGGGGTCACTGTGTGGGGGGGTCACTGTGGGGGGGTCACTGTGTGGCGGGGATCACGGTGGGGGGGAGGGTTGACTGTGGAGGGGGGGGTCACTGTGGTGAGGTAGTCACTGTGGAGGGGTCACTGTGAGGGGCGTCACTGTGGGGGGGGTCACTGTGGGGGGGGGTCACTGTGTGGGGGGGCTCACTGTGGGGGGGGGGGCTCACTGTGGGGGGGGGGTCACTATTGACCAGCCAGATCAGTGGTCTCCCCTGGGGAATGGGGTACAGCTCGGGAGGGGGGGGAGCTCGGTGTTCTACCCTGGGAGGGGGGTCACCACTGCAACACTCACCTCTTGCTGGTTGCGGTTCTGCTCCTTCTCTATTTCCGACACCTGGATCTGGATCCTGGAGAGAGAGGGACATGACGGGTCAGGGTCACATCCCCTGGGGTCAGCCACTCATCTCATCCCCTCCCCTGCCCCCCTTTCCCCCATACCCTCCTCTCTCCCTGCCCCCTCATCTCTCCCTGCCCCCTCATCTCTCCCTGCCCCCATCGCTCCCTGCCCCCTTATCGCTCCCTGCCCCCCATCGCTCCCTGCCCCCCATCGCTCCCTGCCCCCCTCATCTCTCCCTGCCCCCCATCGCTCCCTGCCCCCCATCGCTCCCTGCCCCCTCATCTCTCCCTGCCCCCCATCGCTCCCTGCCCCCCATCGCTCCCTGCCCCCTCATCTCTCCCTGCCCCCCATCGCTCCCTGCCCCCCCATCTCTCCCTGCCCCCTCATCTCTCCCTGCCCCCCATCTCTCCCTGCCCCCTCATCTCTCCCTGCCCCCTCATCTCTCCCTGCCCCCTCATCTCTCCCTGCCCCCCATCGCTCCCTGCCCCCTCATCTCTCCTGCCCCCAGATCGCTCCCTGCCCCCCATCTCTCCCTGCCCCCCATCTCTCCCTGCCCCCTCATCTCTCCCTGCCCCCTCATCTCTCCCTGCCCCCTCATCTCTCCCTGCCCCCCATCGCTCCCTGCCCCCTCATCTCTCCCTGTCTCCACCTCTCTCCCCTCCACTCTCCCCTTCACTCTCTCCCTGCCCCCTCCTCTCTACCCCTGCCCCCTCCCCTCACCCTGCCCCCTCCTCTCCCTCCCTCCCCCTCCTCTCTCCCCCCTTGGCCCCCTCCCCTCCTCTCTCCCTGCCCCATTCTCTCTCCCCTTCTCCCCTTCCTCCCCCCTCCCCGTCCACTTTGTCCCTGCCCCCTCCCTCCCACCCCTCCCTGTGGGATGATGACCCCCACCCTGACCCCTGACCTGTTGGCTTCCTCCCTCTGCTGCTGCTGCTCTGCAACCCGCCTGCGCTGGACATCGGCTTCCATCTTCTCCCTCAGGAGCTCGGTGTGGCCAATTTCCAGTCCTGTAGGATCCTGGTGGTGGAGTCTGTCGATGCGATCTGCCCACCGCCACAGGGAACGTCAGGAACCAGGAACCAGCCCCCTGACCCCCCCCCCACCGCCCCACCCCACTGCCAACCACCCCACCCCAACCCTCCCCACCCCACCCCAACCCTCCCCACCCCAACCCTCCCCACCCCAACCCTCCCACCCCACCCAACCCTCCCCACCCCAACCCTCCCCACCCCAACCCTCCCCACCCCACCCCAACCTCCCCACCCCAACCCTCCCCACCCCACCCCAACCCTCCCCACCCCAACCTTCCCACCCCACCCCAACCCTCCCCACCCCAACCCTCCCCACCCCAACCAACCCTCCCTCCCCAACCCTCCCCACCCCAACCCTCCCACCCCAAACCTTCCCACCCCACCCCAACCCTCCCCACCCCAAACCTCCCCACCCCACCCCACCCCAACCCTCCCCACCCCAACCCTCCCCACCCCACCACAACCCTCCCCACCCCAAACCTCCCCACCCCACCCCAACCCTCCCCACCCCAAACCTCCCCACCCCACCCCACCCCAACCCTCCCCACCCCACCCCAACCCTCCCCACCCCAAACCTCCCACCCCACCCCACCCCAACCCTCCCCACCCACCCCAACCCTCTCCCACCCCAACCCTCCCCACCCCACCCCAACCCTCCCCACCCCAACCCTCCCCACCCACCCCAACCCTCCCCACCCCAACCATCCCCACCCCACTGCTCCTCCCCACCATCCCCACCCTAACCCACCCTACCCTCTGCCCTTCCCACCCTACCCCATATTCCTATCCATGTACCTGGCCAAATTGTCTTTTAACCATTGTGATTGTACCTGCCTCAACTACCTGTTCCGGCAGCTCGTTCCACTCCCCCAGCCTGGAAAAGTTGCCCTTCAGGTTCCTATTAAAGCTTTCCACTCTCACCTTCAACCCATGTCCTCTGGTCTTGATTCCCCTACTCTGGGTAAAAGGCTGTGTGCATTTACCCAATGATTGATACGCCTTGATAAGACTACCCCTCATCTGCAGCTCTGTAAGCAGTGGGGTGAGCAGCACGAGGTTGACCTGAGGCTACGGCAGCTCTGCCCACCCTGCCCTCTCTGCCCACCCTGCCCACTCTGCCCACTCTGCCCACCCTGCCCACTCTGCCCACCCTGCCCACTCTGCCCTCTCTGCCCACCCTGCCCTCTCTGCCCACCCTGCCCACTCTGCCCTCTCTGCCCACTCTGCCCACTCTGCCCACCCTGCCCTCTCTGCCCACCCTGCCCACTCTGCCCACCCTGCCCACTCTGCCCTCTCTGCCCACCCTGCCCACTCTGCCCACCCTGCCCACTCTGCCCTCTCTGCCCACCCTGCCCACTCTGCCCACCCTGCCCACTCTGCCCACCCTGCCCACTCTGCCCACCCTGCCCACTCTGCCCTCTCTGCCCACCCTGCCCTCTCTGCCCACCCTGCCCACTCTGCCCTCTCTGCCCACTCTGCCCACCCTGCCCACTCTGCCCTCTCTGCCCACCCTGCCCACTCTGCCCACTCTGCCCACCCTGCCCACTCTGCCCACTCTGCCCACCCTGCCCACTCTGCCCACTCTGCCCCTGCAGCGGTGGCTTTGTTCGTGCAGACTCTGCCACGTCCCTCCATGTAATGGTGGGGGGTTCCCACAGCCCAGGCACCCACCCATGTGTGTGTGTGTGTGTGAGCAACCCCCAGTGTGTGCAACCCCCAGTGTGTGCAACCCCCAGTGTGTGCAGCCCCCAGTGTGTGCAGCCCCCAGTGTGTGCAACCCCCAGTGTGTGCAGCCCCCAGTGTGTGCAGCCCCCAGTGTGTGCAGCCCCCAGTGTGTGCAGCCCCCAGTGTGTGCAGCCCCCAGTGTGTGCAGCCCCCAGTGTGTGCAACCCCCAGTGTGTGCAGCCCCCAGTGTGTGCAGCCCCCAGTGTGTGCAGCCCCCAGTGTGTACAGCCCCCAGTGTGTGCAGCCCCCAGTGTGTGCAGCCCCCGGTGTGTGCAGCCCCCGGTGACTGTGTCCATACCTCTACTGGGGTCATGCCGTCCTCCGCATGGGTGCGAGGGTCCGCTCCGTTCTGGAGCAGGATCTGAACGGCTGCCATGTGGCCCCCAAACGCTGCCCGATACAGAGGGGTCCGTCCATACGCACCCTGATACAGACCACAGGGTCAGTCTGAGCGAACACGGGTAGCACATGGACACGGACCACAGGGTCAGTCTGAGCGAACACGGGTAGCACATGGACATGGACCACAGGGTCAGTCTGAGCGAACACGGGTAGCACATGGACACAGACCACAGGGTCAGTCTGTGTGGACACGGGTAGCACATGGACATGGACCACAGGGTCAGTCTGAGCGAACACGGGTAGTACATGGACACAGACCACAGGGTCAGTCTGTGTGGACACGGGTAGCACATGGACATGGACCACAGGGTCAGTCTGCACGAACACGGGTAGCACATGGACATGAACCACAGGGTCAGTCTGTGTGGACACGGGTAGCACATGGACATGGACCACAGGGTCAGTCTGTGTGGACACGGGTAGCACATGGACATGGACCACAGGGTCGGTCTGCACGAACACGGGTAGCACATGGACACGGACCACAGGGTCAGTCTGTGTGGACACGGGTAGCACATAGACACGGACCACAGGGTCAGTCTGTGTGGACACGGGTAGCACATGGACACGGACCACAGGGTCAGTCTGCACGAACACGGGTAGCACATGACACGGACCACAGGGTCAGTCTGTGTGGACACGGGTAGAACATGGACACAGACCACAGGCCACCGACTGTGTACATGTGGACAAGGGAACTACTTGGTATGAGACGGCAATTGGTTAGGATAGACTGCAAA
The DNA here is from genome assembly GCA_963514005.1 of Raja brachyura. The sequence goes on from CAUPSL010000235.1 coordinate 12,119, forward strand.
TTATACTTAAAGGGTTGACGATGGATATGCAAAGACAAAGATTTAAAGATCGCATGGGTGAACTCCAAAAATTGTTCATCCCTGTCTGGCGAAAAAATAAAACAGGGAAGGCAGGGTGCTAACGTGGCTAACGAGCATGAAAGAAAGCTTACGGGTAATGTCAAAACTGACTGAAAGCTTCTTTAGATATGTGAAGAGGAAAAGGTTTGTGAAGACAAATGTAGGTCCCTTACAGTCAAAAACAGGTGCATTTATAATGGGAAACAAGGAAATGGCAGACCAGTTAAACTAGTACTTTGGTTCTGTCTTCATTAAGGAAGACACAAAGAATCTCACAGAAATACTAGGGGACCGAGGATCTACTGGGAGGGTGGAACTGAAGGGAATCCACATTAGTCAGGAAATGGTGTTAGGTAAACTGTTGGGGCTAAAGGCAGATAAATCCCCAGGACCTGATGGTCTGCATCCCAGAGTACTCAAGGAGGTGGCCCTAGAAATCATTTTCCAATGTTCTGTAGACTCTGGATCAGGTTCTATGGACGGGAGGGTAGCCAGTCTAACCGTACTTTTTAAGAAAGGAGGGAGAGAGAAAACGGGGTATTATAGACCAGTTAGCCTTACATCGATAGTGGGGAAGATGCTCGAGTCGATTGAGTGACAGGATCAGTCAAAGTCAGCATGGATTTATGAAACGGAAATCATGCTTGATTAATCTTCTGGAATATTTTGAGGATGTAACAAGTAGGATAGATAAGGGAGAGCCAGTGGATGTGGTGTATCTGGACTTTCAAAAAGCCTTTGACAAGGTCCCACACAAGAGATTACTGTGCAAAATAATAAGATTAAACAAGAACTTACCAGTTTGAAGTTTGATCTTTATTTTATGAGGAGTTACGATGAGGGATTACGTGAAGACCCCGCCAGCACGCATGCGCGACATTCTTCAAAGCAGTGGTGTGAAATCACAGAACAAACAGTCACAATGACTAATATAGTAAGATAAAAAAGAGAACTTCCATACCAGGTGATCTTTATAATAGAGGGTTGGGAGCGGAGGGCACGTAATCCCTCATCGTAACTCCTCATAAAATAAAGATCAAACTTCAAACTGGTAAGTTCTTGTTTAATCTTACTATTTTACTTCGGAGTCACGTGAGTGACTATGTGAAGATTTCAAAGCTCTGTGATTTCATGCCCTGGAAGCTCCATGCTCACACACCGCTAAAGTTGGGATAAGAGGATGAACGTAATTCAGACAAGACACTGGCTGAAAAACAAAAACAGGTATTTATTCATACCAAACAATATAGTCCCAAAAGGGTACTATCTGGCAGTACTTAAAATCCTCCCTGCAAAAGTATCAGGGGAGGTCACGGGTTTAAAGTAAAAGCGGTGGAAGGTCTTTTCGTTCCTCCAACCCGCTGTGGCCAGGATGTGATCCAAAGGTACTTCCATCCTTCTAGCCGCCGAGGTGGATGCTGCCCTGGTGGAGTGAGATTTATAAATGTTAGTATCCACCCCCGCCGCATCCAATACCACCCTTAACCATCTGGAAATGGTTTGCACCGTGACTCTATGATGGGGTTTCTTGTGACTGATGAGCAATGCTGTCTCCGTGCCCCTTAGATTTTTAGTAACTGAGATGTATCGTGAGATTAATGTAACGATACAAAGGCGAGAATCTGTTGGGTAAGCCAGAAACTCTAATGTATGACCAGACACTCCGGGACGATCTTGTTTCAATAGTCCCTGCACATAAAAAGTGACTTTATCACCGGTGGAGGTCATTGCATCCAAATTGAGTTTGTGCAGGGACTGGACCCGTTGTGCCGTGATAAGTGCCATAATCATGACCATTTTGTACGTGAGTTTTGCCAAAGGGAGTCCCGTGATAGTCGTCCATCCTCGTAGCATAGTCAAAACTGTGCTGATATCCCAAGTATGGCTGTATCTAGGCCTGGGGGGATTGGAATTGAATATTCCCCTCATAAATTTGGACACTAGGGGATGTGATCCAATGCCCAATTGGTCACTTCCCTGGCCCAGGTAGGATGATAGGGCACTCCTGGCACAGTTGATGGCACTGTAACTCAAACCCTCATCGAAATGAAGGGTAGCCAAAAATTCCAGCACTTCCGTAATAGTAGCGGTTTCATAAGTGGTGTTGGCTGAGACGCAGAATCCTTCCCATTTTCTGATGTAGGTCAGATACTGCTTCCTTGTGGACTCTCTGCAGGCTGCTGTGATGGTGTCAATGGTCCTGTTGGAGAGTCCGTATCCATGAAGTGGCCGTTTTAGAATCTGCAAATTAATAGATCCATGCGATCATGACATGGATGATGTTCCCCTGTAACAGGGTGAATGAGCAGACTAGGTCTTTTGTTCACCCTGATGCAGGGTTCTGTGGCCATCTTCCGTACCATAGGGAACCATGGTTGGGTAGGCCAGTCGGGCACCACCAAAATTCCCGATGCGGAGTCTTGCTTAATTTTCTGCAAGACCCGACTGATGAGGCAGAAAGGGGGAAATGCATAGCAAAATAGATCTCCCCAATGTAGCGAGAATGCATCCATCGCTACTGCCCCCGGGTCTGGTTCCCAAGCAACATATGTTGGTAGTTGGTGATTAAGCCTGGACGCGAAAAGGTCGATATCTGGTGTTCCATACCGTTCTACAATATCTGTAAACACACTCCGATCCAACATCCATTCTATGTTGTCGTTGAATTTACGTGATCTGGTGTCTGCCACTGTGTTTAGCTTCCCTGGAAGGTAAGTAGCTGATATCCAGATTTCTCTTTGCAGACACCAGTGCCAGATATTGTTTGCCAATTCATCACATGATATCGACTTAATACCGCCCATGTGGTTAATATAGGCTACCACCGTGGTGTTGTCAATTTGTATCCTTATATGGACTTTGTGCATATTAGTGCAGTATGCTTTAAGGCCGTGAAATGCTGCCAGCATTTCCGAATAGTTAATCCCCAAATTTTTGAAATGGGTTAACTCCTGTGCACTCCATCTACCTCCACAACTAGAGGTAGTGTTAGTAGCTCCCCACCCTTTGGCACTGGCATCTGTTTGTAAGGTGACCGAGGGATTGATGATAGTGATTGGTTTAGAGCAGTTTTGGGCATTGCCCATCCACCAATATAATTCGGCTTTTGCCTTCTCCGGTATTGTCATGGGCCTATCAAAATGGCCAGCATGATTTTTGAGCGCTGTAATTTTTGCTCTTTGTAACCTCTTTTGGTAATGTAAAGGCCCAAATTGTGCTCCAGGGAATGCAGCTACTATCTTTCCAATCACCCTGGCCACCTGTCGAATGGATGGATCCTTAGTGCCAAAGAGGCTCCTGCAAGCCTCTATCAGGTCCTCCACCTTGCTTGGTGGCAATGTGATAGACATTTGCCCAGAGTCAATGATGAACCCCAAGTACTTCATGGTAGTAGAGGGTTCCAATATAGATTTATCTGGATGTATAATGAAACCCAGCTTCTGAAAAAGCTGTTTAGTGGCTGTTACCGCCAAAGTGGCCGTTTCCAAATTTTCCCCCACAATGAGGATGTCGTCTAGATAAGCCATAACAGTATGGTTCTGTTTCCTTAAACAGGCCAAAGCTGGTTTCAATATCTTGGTAAACAATCTGGGTGCTGATGATAACCCATTGGGCAAGGCTTTGTATTGCCATAATTGTCCCATCCAGATAAATTTTAAGTATTTCCTATGATCCTTGTGTATGGGTACTGAATAATATGCATCCTTGAGATCAATGCATGCCATGTAGTACCCATGACCTATTAACTGTATAGCAGTGTCGAAGGTGTCCATTTTGAAATGAATATACTGGACAGAAGTATTCAGTTCAGTTAAGTCAATAATGATGCGGCAACCGCCGTCTTTTTTATTTTTGGTGAATATATTGGACACGAACTCCCGGGGTTCTTTGGTGGCTTTCTCCACTACTCCTTTCTCTATTAACCTAAGAAGCTCAGCATGTCCTGCTGCCTTCTCTTGTTGAGAAAGGATAAATTTCCGGCTAGGGACATGCTGAACCGGAGTAGGGAGTTCGTGAATAAATTCAATTTCGTAGCCCTGAATACTCCTGAGTATATAAGGATCAGAGGTAACAGTGAGCCAATTCTCATAGAACAAGTGCAACCTGCCCCCCACATACAGTGAATTTAGACAAGATGTGTTTCTGGGGACTCCAGACCCACCTACCTCCATGGTTACTGCCGGTGTTGAGGTCTCTGCCCTTGCTTCCTTGGCTGGTTGGGGGTGTTCTGGGAGTGGCGCATCTTCCAAGAAGGCCGGCCTGGGCCATGGCCTAAAAGAGACCTTTGTGCAGGATTGCCGGCCTTCGAGCTTTCACCACCTGCAGACCTGGAATGGTAACTCTGCCTGGTGGATGTGTAGGGGTGCTGTCTTTGCGGGTAGTGGGGTTTAGGGAAGCCAGGTATCTTGATAAGGCCCAAAGCCTTTGCCTCCTCATCCAGGTCTTTAACCTGCTTAGGGAGATCTTCCCCGAACAGCAGGCTAGGAGGCTGAGTCTTCCCAGGCTTACACAACCCCGCAAACTTGGGGTTAAGCACCGGCTTTATGATGCTTTTTCTAAAGTTGTTAATCTCGTACTGAGTGCTACACAGCAGAGCCAATGCATCTTGTAGTTCCTCCGGCATATCCACACCCACTGCAGTTCTTGCCACTGCCGTAATTCCCGCGGTTAGGAGCTTCAGGATCCTCTGAAGTTTTATCTCCTGTCCTCTGCTCGATGGGCTCATATTCCCCCATATAGGGTTGTTTACTGCAGGGACATTCAATGAACTGCAGTTTGCTGGTGCCATGTATTTATCTGCCGTAGCATTTATGGCCTGTTCCTGCAGCTGGTTTGTTGCCATATAGTTAATACTGGCAGCCAGTTTGGGGTGGATGGGTAAGCCCTTCTGTTCGGGCATGGCATGCTTGTTCACCACATCCATGTAGCCTTCACACACCCCTGACACGGTCGGTGATTCAGCCAGCTCCCCTTCTTCTGGGTCAGTCCAGTTCTGACCCTCAATGCTCCCCTGTAGGAACCTGCCGTGGGCCTGCTAGTAGGCCTACTGTGATCCTGCCCCTGCATTAGCAGGTCACGTTGGAGCAGCTGCTCCATCATCCGCTCCATGCGGGCAAGACGACCTCCGTCGCTGTCCGCGAACGGGGTGTCCTCGGGACCGGACTCCGCTGAGTCGGCCCCGGCCGACTTCCGGGTGGTTTTCCCGCCCGACCGTGGCGTACCAACGGTCCCAAAGGGCGAAAAGTCGGGAGCTGCAGGCAGAACCTGTAGCTCTGGAGAGGCGGCTCTCTGCTGGCTGCTATCCTTTGCAGCTGTTTTTGCCGTGGCTCTTTTTGATTTTCTTGCTTCCATCGCTGTCGTCGACTCACTCCTCCGGTGAGACTTACCTGGCGCAAGCTATTTAACTTGCGCTGGAGGAGCCCCGCTCCTCCCGACCGTCGCTTCCGCATGCGTACGACGATATGTCGCGCATGCGTGCTGGCGGGGTCTTCACGTAGTCACTCACGTGACTCCGAAGTAAAATTAGAGCACATGGTATTGGGGGTACGGTATTGACATGGATAGAGAACTGGTTGGCAGACAGGAAGCAAAGAGTAGGAATTAACGGGCAGTGACTAGTGGGGTGCCACAAGGTTCAGTGTTGGGACCCCAGTTGTTTGCAATATATATTAATGATTTAGACAAAGGGATTAAATGTAACATCTTCAAGTTAGCAGATGACACAAAGCTGGGTGGCAGTGTGAGCTGCGAGGAGGATGCTATGAGGCTGCAGAGTGACATGGATAGGTTGGATGAGTGGGCAGATGCAGTCTAATGTGGATAAATGGGAGGTTATCCACTTTGGTGGTAAAAACAAGAAGCAAGATTATTATCTGAATGGTGTCAGATTAGGAAAAGGGGAGGTGCAACAAGACCTGGGTGTGCTTGTACATCAGTCACTGAAAGTAAGCATGCAGGTTAGGCAGGCATTGAAGAAAATATATGCTATGTTGGCCTTCATAGCGAGAGGATTTGAGTTCAGGAGGAAGGAGGTCCTAATGCAGCTGTACAGTGCCCTGGTGAGACCACACCTGGAGTATTGTGTGCAGTATTGGTCCCCAAGTTTGAGGACGGACAATCTTGCTATTGAGGGAGTGCAGCGTAGATTCACCAGGTTAATTTCCGGGATGGTGGGACTGACATATGATGAAAGAATGGATCGACTCGAATTTAGAAGGATGAGAGGTTATCTTATAGAAACATATAACATTCTTAAGGGATTTGTGAGAAATAGAGTGATTAAACCCCCACTGTTGTGAAGGTTCGGGCGAGGATTCTAACATCGTTGTAAATGAGGTAACCAGCATCGTCCTTGAGCACCACGGATAGCATTGTATAGCGGCAGGCAGAGATGGGGATGCGGCCATAATCACCAGATACTAGCTTTTCAATTAAAATACAAGAAACTAGGCCAGGTCAATAGCAACTGAGCATGCTTAATGAAATAAATGAATATTACTTACAATTCCCTGGCGAGAAACTGCTCATTACCATGAACATGCTATGTATGATGTGGGAGGTACTGGGGGACGTACTTATAGACTGTGCACCTCAGTGCTCTGATTGGGAAGAGCCAGAGGGGAGGTTAAGCCAGCAGAATTGTGTGTATAAAGGGACTTTACTTTCCTGACTTTGCTGTGCCTCTAGGGGACAGCAAAGGAGAGGCACCTATTCTGCTGAATATTATCTTAATAAAAGCTTCTTTGCTGACTTTGTCTCAAACAGCGTTTGTGGCTTTTTTATATCTCACAGATTGAACAGGGTGGATGCAGGAAAAAGATTCCCCATGTTGGGGGAGTCCAGAACCAGGGATCACAGTTTAAGAATAATGGGTAGGCCACTTAGATAAGGACTGAGATAAGGAAAAAATATTTCCCCCAGAGAGTTGTGATTTCTCTGCCATAGAAGGCAGTGGAGGCCAATTCACTGGATGTTTGCAAGCGAGTTAGATTTTGTTCTTAGGGCAAAGGGATTTAAGGGATATGGGGAGAAAGCAGGAACAGGTTACTGATTTTGGATGATCAGCCATGATCATATTGAGGGGTAGAGCTGGCTCGAAGGGCTGTATGGCCTACTCCTGCACCCATTTTCTATGTTTCTATATGATACACAGCACATGTGGACACAGGAACTACATGATACATGGGATTACATGTGGACATAGGAAATGCATGACACGGGAGTACATGTGGACACGGGAACTACATGATACACAGGAGTACATGTGGACACGGGAACTACATGACACGGGAGTGCATGTGGACACGGGAACTACATGACACGGGGGTACATGTGGACACGGGAACTACATGATACACAGGAGTACATGTGGACACGTGGACTTCATGCGACACAATACATGTGGACACGTGGACTACATGCGACACAATAGATGTGAACAAGGAGACTACATGAGACATGGAGATGGAGACAGATAACACATGGGGTCGCAAGGATGCAGAGACATAACCAAAACTTTGGTTGGGCCAGATTGGAGTTGTGGTCACACCATTACAGGAAGGATGTGGAGGCTGTGGAGAGGGTGCAAAGAGGTTTATCAGGATGTGGTCTGGATTAGTGGGCATCAGCTATAAGGAGAGGTTGAACAGACTTGGGATAGTTTTCTCTGGAACGTCGGATGTGGAGCGGAGACCCGGTAGAAGCCTGTTCCAGTACTAAACTGTTCTATCTTCTATTTTGTATGTGGGGAAAATGGGACACAGTGAAGTAACACTGGTAGCACATGGGGACACGGAACCCTGGACATACATGGGACAGGGAGCACATGGGGACATGGAGACCGAGACATGAAACCCTGGACATACATGGGACGGGGTTCATGGGGACATGGAGACCTAGACACGGAACCCTGGACAAACATGGGATAGGGAGCAGATGGGGACATGGAGACCGAGACACAGAACCCTGGACGTACATGGGACAGGGGGTTCATGGGGAGGGCAGCGTATGGGGCAGGTAACTCTGGACATATACGTGGGGAAATGGGCAGGTACACAGAGGGTACAAGAGTCTGTAGAAGGATCCAGGTCCGAAACGTCACCCATTCTTTTTCTCCAGAGATGCTGCCTGGCCCGCTGAGTTACTCCAGCACTCTGTGTCTATCTTGGGTAAGTGGTGTCTAGTGAAGAGCTGGTCTTGCTGCTTGGGTCACAGTGTGGGGAGCGGGGAGGTGGGGAGGTGGGGGGGGGGGGGGGGTGGAGAGGTGACCCTGCTGACCCAGCCCCCCCCCCCTCCTCCTCCCACTAGTTACCTTGGAGTTGGGGTCGGCTCCTTTCTCGATGAGGAATTGGATGGCATTCGGGTGCCCCCCCCCAGCCGCCTCTGACAGGGGGGTGCTGCCGTGCACATCGGTGCAGTCCGTCATGTCCAGCTGGTGCCTCTGCCTCACCACCTGCCCCATGGCATCGAACGCCACACCATCCCTTGTGTCCAACTCAGATACCTGCACAGCAGCAAACAGCAGCTCAGTGGCAGCTAGCAGCCCACTGACTGTCCCCTCCCCTATCCCCCCACTCACTGTCCCCTCCCCTAGTGTCCTATTTACTGTCCTCTCCCTCACCCAACCCATTCAGTGATGCTATCATGTCCTTACCCTCAGCCTCCTACTGAGCCCACCATTCCAGCCAGGTCTGGTAAATCTCCTCGCCCCTCTCCATTGCTACCACATCCTTCCTACAATGTGGCAACCAGAACTGGATTCTCCTACTTTCCCAATCACTGGGTGAGTTCTAATAAGTGAGTTCGGTATTCCGACTGCACATGCTCAGGTCATAGGTCACTGGCAACAAGCATTCAAGGCAGCTGTGCTGCTGCGTGTGTGCAGGCCTGCATTTGTTCCACGGTTGGGGCTGGGCCCGGGTGTCCGCGCTGCGGGCGCTGCTGCACCGTACCCGTACCCGTCCACTCCTGGGTGTCGTGTCCCGTCTCTGTCCGGGGGTGGCCCTGGGCTGGCGGGGCAATGGCCCAGGGCGGTCCAGGGCTTGCAATCGGCGCGAGTGAGACGTTCCGGCTCCAGCTCGGCTCTGCCTGTCCCGCCGGGTTGGCCGGCAGCCCTGGACTGACCAGCGGGCCGGGGACTGTCGGCTGCGCCTCTCGCCTTGTCCAGTGGCTGTCGGTTGGCCCCTCGGTGCCGGCGGGGGCCGAGTGCCAGTTATCGACGGTGATGCACAGTGTGCTGCGGTGGCTCGGCGGCTCAGGCAACATCTCTGGAGAAGGGTCTCAACCCGAGACGTCACCCATTCCTTTTCTCCGGAGATGCTGCCTCCAGCGCTTTGTGTGGGTCCCCGCTGATGGCTGGTGCTCGACTTTTGCTGGCGCCGGGGGAGTTGGCCGGCGGCCGCTGGGTGGGACGGGGGGTGTGGCTGGCGGTCCCCGGCCCCTCAGGGAACAGGTTCCTCAGGAGTTGGAACGGGGTTGGGCAGGGGTTGGCACTTCCTCTGTGTGCTGGCTGTGGGCCGCTGCTCCGGGCTGGTGTCCCGTCGGTCCAGTGGTCACCCCGGACGTCACCGTCTACTTCCCTGGCGGGGGTGGGACACTCGGGGGGGGGGGGGGGAATGAGGCGGTCCAGTGGCGGTTCGGTGCCGGGGACCCGGGTTCGAAGCTGGCTGCGGATGAGGTGCGGGTCTGTGTGCAACTGCCGAGAATGTCTCTTCCACTCGCATCTGCCCCCTCACTCTCGCAGTTACACCCCGCTCTCCCACTATCTGGCACCTCCGTTCCTCAGATTAAATATATATTTACACATAAATTATGAATAAAGATAAGAATGTATACAGTTTATACAGCCGGCACTGTTCGCTTTTTCATTATCGCGAATGACCTTTGACAAATCCCATGATTCCTTACGTTTTTCAGAAAACCGAACTCACTGATTACCATTTATCATTTACTGGGAAGCTTTCTTTATTTGCAATTTACTGCTGCCCACCTCTGATCTCTCATTTCCTGCGTCCTTCCCCTTTCCCAGTTATTCCCCTGCTCTGCCCATTTCCTGACCTGAGGTGTGCTTTCCATACATGGTGGGTGTATGGAATGAGCTGCCAGAGCAGGTTGAGGCATGTGTAATAACATCTAAAATAGGTTCCTGGATAGAAATAATCTGGTGGGAGTGTGGCACTTGGCAGGGGCAGTACCGGATAATCCCTGGGGCAGTACCGGACAATCCCTGGGGCAGTACCGGACATTCCATGGGTCAGTACCGGACAATCCCTGGGGCAGTACCGGACATTCCATGGGTCAGTACCGGACATTCCATGGGTCAGTACCGGACAATCCATGGGTCAGTACCGGACAATCCATGGGTCAGTACCGGACAATCCATGGGTCAGTACCGGACATTCCATGGGTCAGTGCCGGACATTCCATGGGTCAGTACCGGACAATCCATGGGTCAGTACCGGACAATCCCTGGGTCAGTGCCGGACATTCCATGGGGCAGTACCGGACAATCCATGGTCAGTACTGGACAATCCATGGGTCAGTGCCGGACAATCCATGGGGCAGTACTGGACAATCCATGGGTCAGTACCGGACATTCCATGGGTCAGTACCGGACAATCCCTGGGTCAGTACCGGACATTCCATGGGGCAGTACCGGACAATCCATGGTCAGTACTGGACAATCCATGGGTCAGTACTGGACAATCCATGGGTCAGTACCGGACAATCCCTGGGTCAGTACCGGACAATCCATGGGGCAGTACCGGACATTCCATGGGTCAGTGCCGGACAATCCCTAGGGCAGTACCGGACAATCCCTGGGGCAGTGCCGGACAATCCATGGGGTCAGTACCGGACAATCCCTGGGGCAGTACCGGACAATCCATGGGGCAGTGCCGGACAATCCCTAGGGCAGTACCGGACATTCCATGGGGCAGTACTGGACAATCCCTGGGTCAGTACCGGACAATCCATGGGGCAGTACCGGACAATCCATGGGGTCAGTACCGGACAATCCATGGGGTCAGTACCGGACAATCCCTGGGGCAGTACCGGACAATCCCTGGGGCAGTACCGGACATTCCATGGGTCAGTGCCGGACAATCCCTAGGGCAGTACCGGACATTCCATGGGGCAGTACTGGACAATCCCTGGGGCAGTACCGGACATTCCATGGGGCAGTACTGGACAATCCCTGGGGCAGTACCGGACATTCCATGGGGCAGTACTGGACAATCCCTAGGGCAGTACCGGACATTCCATGGGGCAGTACTGGACAATCCCTGGGTCAGTACCGGACATTCCATGGGTCAGTGCCGGACAATCCATGGGTCAGTACTGGACAATCCATGGGGCAGTACCGGACAATCCCTGGGTCAGTACCGGACAATCCATGGGGCAGTACCGGACATTCCATGGGTTAGTGCCGGACAATCCATGGGGCAGTACCGGACATTCCATGGGGCAGTACCGGACAATCCATGGGGCAGTACCGGACAATCCCTGGGTCAGTACCGGACATTCCATGGGTCAGTACCGGACAATCCCTGGGTCAGTACCGGACATTCCATGGGTCAGTACCGGACAATCCCTGGGTCAGTACCGGACAATCCCTGGGGCAGTGTGCTTTGTTTTCCTCGTCTAAGTTTGTTGGAAGATTTGGAACCCTTTCTGCTGCAGCCAAATTACTCGGGGATCGCTACACTTCACACTGTCTGGGGATAGCAGCCCACAGAATCCCAGAGCAATGAAGTACAGATACTGGATTACACCGGCAGTATCACGGACCGTTTACATCCTCGTCATTCTGTCCCCGAGGCGGAAGATACAAACATAGAAACATAGAAATTAGGTGCAGGAGTAGGCCATTCGGCCCTTCGAGCCTGCACCGCCATTCAATATGATCATGGCTGATCATCCAACTCAGTATCCCGTACCTGCCTTCCCTCCGTTCCCCTGATCCCCTTAGCCACAAGGGCCACATCTAACTCCCTCTTAAATATAGCCAATGAACTGGCCTCAACTACCCTCTGTGGCAGAGAGTTCCAGAGACCCACCACTCTCTGTGTGAAAAAAGTCCTTCTCATCTCGGTCCTAAAGGATTTCCCCCTTATCCTTAAGCTGTGACCCCTTGTCCTGGACCTCCCCAACATCGGGAACAATCTTCCTGCATCTAGCCTGTCCAACCCCTTAAGAATCTTGTAAGTTTCTATAAGATCCCCTCTCAATCTCCTAAATTCTAGAGAGTATAAACAGAGTCTATCCAGTCTTTCTTCATAAGACAGTCCTGACATCCCAGGAATCAGTCTGGTGAACCTTCTCTGCACTCCCTCTATGGCAATAATGTCCTTCCTCAGATTTGGAGACCAGAACTGTACGCAATACTCCAGGTGTGGTCTCACCAAGACCCTATACAACTGAAGTAGAACCCCCTTGCTCCTACACTCAAATCCTTTTGCTATGAAAGCTAACATACCATTCGCTTTCTTCACTGCCTGCTGCACCTGCATGCCTACTTTCAATGACTGGTGTACCATGACACCCAGGTCGCGCTGCATCTCCCCTTTTCCTAATCGGCCACCATTTAGATAATAGTCTGCTTTCCTATTTTTGCCACCAAAGTGGATAACCTCACATTTATCCACATTATACTGCATCTGCAAAACATTTGCCCACTCACCCAGCCTATCCAAGTCACCTTGCAGTCTCCTAGCATCCTCCTCACAGCTAACACTGCCCCCCAGCTTAGTGTCATCCGCAAACCTGGAGATATTGCCTTCAATTCCCTCATCCAGATCATTAATGTATATTGTAAATAGCTGGGGTCCCAGCACTGAGCCCCCACTAGTCACTGCCTGCCATTGTGAAAACGACCCGTTTACTCCTACTCTGTTTGCCAGCCAGTTCTCTATCCACATCAATACTGAACCCCCAATGCCGTATGGCCAGATTTAGGAACAGCTTCTTCCCTGCTGGGGAGCTAGGGTGTAGTCTCCATGTTCCAAAATAACCTATGATGAGAGTTTAAAGGCTCTGGGCCTCAACTGGGCTAGAGTTTTGACGAATGAGGGGGGACCTCATTGAAATGTACTGAATAGTGAAAGACTTGGATAGCGTGGATGTGGAGAGGATATTTCCACTAGTGGGAGAATCTAGGACTAGAGGTCATAGACTCGGAATTAAAGGACGTTCTTTTAGGAAGGAGATGAGGAGAAATGTATTAGGGAGGTGAATCTGTGGAATTCTTTGCCACAGAAGGCTGTGGAGGCCAAGTTAGTGTATATTTCTAAGGCAGAGATAGATAGATCCTTGATTCGTACAGGTGTCAGGGGTTATGGGGTGAAGACAGGATGGGGTTAGGAGGGAGAGATAGATTTGATGGGCCGAATAGCCTCATTCTACTCCTATCACTTATGACCTTATGACCTCGTTGCATGCATTGGATGTTCTTTATCTGCACTTTGTCTATGACTGGAACACTATATTCTGCACACTGTGTTGTTCTCCTTGCACTACCTGTTGTGCTTGTGAATGGCTTGATAGTACTGTGCAGTTGGATGTGACTGTGTAGCACACTAACAACGCTTTTCACTCTATCTCACCAGAGGTGACAATATTAAACCTAAGCTAGGAGAGGAAGCAGATGGCCACATATGGCCTGCAGAGGGCAGCAGGTAACTGTGCTTGCACTAAAATCTCTTCTCCATTTTCTGCCCCAATTTATTTTAAATGCCAGAGAGATGGATAGCCCAGAAACAGGCCCTGGTTTGGAACACCTCATCCTGGACACAGGTGCGGCGTGGACGGGGGAATTGGGAGTAGGGAACAGAGTCGTTACAGGAAGCAGGCTGGGAAGAAGTGTAGTCAAGATAGCTATGGGAGTCAGTAGGTTTGTAGTAGATATCGGTCAATAGTCTGCTTCCTGTGATGGAGACAGTGAGAGCTAGAAATGCTAGGGACATGTTTGAGATAGTCCAGGTGAATTTGAGTGCAGGATGGAGATTAGTGATGAAGTTGATGAAGTCAGTGAGTTCTGCATGGGTGCAGGAGGTAGCACCAATGCAGTCGGCAATGCAGCGGAGATAGAGTTCGGGGATTGGGCCAGTGTTCGCCTGATCCTACCTGATCTCCCGGTGGCTCAGCACTTCAACTCCTCCTCCCATTCCTAATTTGACCTTTCTGTCCTCTCCATTGTCAGAGTGAGGCCCAGCACAGATTGGAGGAACAGCGCCTCATATTTTGCTTGGGTAGTTCACACCCAGCTATATGAACATTGACTTCTCTAACTTCAGAGAGCCTTGCGTTCTCTTTCCATCCCCTCCCCCTCCCCAGTTCTCCCGCCACTCTTACTGTCTCCGCCTACATTCTATCTTTGTTCCGCCCACTCTCCTGACGTCAGTCTGAAGAAGGGTCTCAACCCAATACTTCGCTCATTCCTTCTCTCCAGAGATGCTGCCTCACCCGCTGTTACTCCAGCATTTTGTGCCTAACTTTGATTTAAACCAGCATCTGTAGTTCTTTCTTACACATCTTACTCCATCTATGGCTACCGTCAATACTGGCATGTGAGATTAGCATGGATGGGTGATGGTTAACAAGGTGCTAGTGGTTTATGCTGTCCCCAATCCCCCTGGGTTACCTGGATCACCTGTTGCCCTAATCCCACTGGGTTACCTGGATCACCTGTTGCCCCAATCCCACTGGATTACCTGGATCACCTGTTGCCCCCAGTCCCACTGGGTTACCTGGATCACCTGTTGCCCCCAGTCCCACTGGGTTACCTGGATCACCTGTTGTCCCCAGTCCCACTGGGTTACCTGGATCACCTGTTGTCCCCAATCCCACTGGGTTACCTGGATCACCTGTTGTCCCCAATCCCACTGGGTTACCTGGATCACCTATTGCCCCCAATCCCACTGGGTTACCTGGATCACCTGTTGCCCCAATCCCACTGGGTTACCTGGATCACCTGTTGTCCCCAGTCCCACTGGGTTACCTGGATCACCTGTTGCCCCAATCCCACTGGGTTACCTGGATCACCTGTTGTCCCCAGTTCCACTGGGTTACCTGGATCACCTGTTGTCCCAATCCCACTGGGTTACCTGGATCACCTGTTGCCCCCAGTCCCACTGGGTTACCTGGATCACCTGTTATCTCCAATCCCCCTGGCTTGATGGTCAGAGCCTGCCCAGCTCACCTCCTTCAGTATGCTCTGCATCTCCTCCACGTCTCCCTCAAATGCAGCTTCCAGCATGTGGACTCTGCGCTGCTGGTGCTCCTGCTTGCGCCGCCGCTCCTGCTCCTCCTTCTCGCGCTCCCTTGCAGCTGCCTCCTGCTCCCTCTTCACCAGCGCCACGAACGCCTGTAGTACAGAGAGCGGAGTTACTGCCGGAGTTACTGTGGCCAAATCAATCACGCAGCCCTGTCTGACCAGATGATCCGCCAGGGATATGTAACAAGATGGTGGGAGTAACACCCCCCCCCCCTCCCCATTCGTGCAAACCCCCGGGTTCACAGCTCACTTGAGGAACCAGAACACTTGAGGAACCAGTGCGGAACTGAGTGAGCGGGGTACTGGGGTACTGGGGGAGTGGGGTAGTGGGGGAATGGGGTGCTGGTGGAGTGGGGGAATGGGGTACTGGGGTAATGGGGTACTGGGGGAATGGGGTACTGGGGGAATGGGGTACTGGGGGAATGGGGTACTGGGGGAGTGGGGGAATGGGGTACTGGGGGAATGGGGTACTGGGGGAATGAGGTACTGGGGGAATGGGGTACTGGGGGAATGGGGCACTTGGGGAATGGGGTACTGGGGGAGTGGGGTACTAGGGGAATGGGGTACTGGGGGAATGGGGTACTGGGGGAATGGGGTACTGGGGGAATGGGGTACTAGGGGAATGGGGTACTGGGGGAATGGGGTACTGGGGGAATGGGGTACTGGGGGAATGGGGTACTGGGAGAGTGGGGGAATGGGGGAGTGGGGGAATGGGGTACTGGGGAATGGGGTACTGGGGGAATGGGGTACTGGGGGAATGGGGTACTGGGGGAATGGGGTACTGGGAGAGTGGGGGAATGGGGTACTGGGGAATGGGGTACTGGGGGAGTGGGGTACTGGGGGAATGGGGCACTGGGGGAATGGAGCACTGGGGGAATGGGGTACTGGGGGAATGGGGTACTGGGGGAGTGGGGTACTGGGGGAGTGGGGTACTGGGGGAGTGGGGTACTGGGGCACTGGGGGAATGGGGCACTGGGGGAATAGCACTGGGGGAATGGGGTACTGGGGGAGTGGGGTACTGGGGGAGTGGGGTACTGGGGGAATGGGGCACTGGGGGAATGGGGCACTGGGGGAATGGAGCACTGGGGGAATGGGGTACTGGGGGAATGGGGTACTGGGGGAATGGCGTACTGGGGGAGTGGGGTACTGGGGGAGTGGGGTACTGGGAGAGTGGGGGAATGGGGCACTGGGGGAATGGGGTACTGGGGGAATGGGGCACTGGGGGAATGGCGTACTGGGGGAGTGGGGTACTGGGAGAGTGGGGGAATGGGGCACTGGGGGAATGGCGTACTGGGGGAATGGGGTACTGGGGGAGTGGGGTACTGGGAGAGTGGGGTACTGGGGGAGTGGGGCACTGGGGGAATGGGGTACTGGGAGAGTGGGGTACTGGGAGAGTGGGGTACTGGGGGAATGGGGTACTGGGGGAATGGGGTACTGGGGGAATGGGGTACTGGGGGAATGGGGTACTGGGGGAGTGGGGGAATGGGGTACTGGGGGAATGGGGTACTGGGGGAATGAGGTACTGGGGGAATGGGGTACTGGGGGAATGGGGCACTGGGGGAATGGGGTACTGGGGGAGTGGGGTACTAGGGGAATGGGGTACTGGGGGAATGGGGTACTGGGGGAATGGGGTACTGGGGGAATGGGGTACTAGGGGAATGGGGTACTGGGAGAGTGGGGGAATGGGGTACTGGGGAATGGGGTACTGGGGGAGTGGGGTACTGGGGGAATGGGGCACTGGGGGAATGGAGCACTGGGGGAATGGGGTACTGGGGGAATGGGGTACTGGGGGAGTGGGGTACTGGGGGAGTGGGGTACTGGGGGAGTGGGGTACTGGGGCACTGGGGGAATGGGGCACTGGGGGAATGGAGCACTGGGGGAATGGGGTACTGGGGGAGTGGGGTACTGGGGGAGTGGGGTACTGGGGGAATGGGGCACTGGGGGAATGTGGCACTGGGGGAATGGGGCACTGGGGGAATGGAGCACTGGGGGAATGGGGTACTGGGGGAATGGCGTACTGGGGGAGTGGGGTACTGGGGGAGTGGGGTACTGGGAGAGTGGGGGAATGGGGCACTGGGGGAATGGGGTACTGGGGGAATGGGGCACTGGGGGAATGGCGTACTGGGGGAATGGGGTACTGGGGGAGTGGGGTACTGGGAGAGTGGGGGAATGGGGCACTGGGGGAATGGCGTACTGGGGGAATGGGGTACTGGGGGAGTGGGGTACTGGAGGAGTGGGGTACTGGGGCACTGGGGGAGTGGGGTACTGGAGGAGTGGGGTACTGGGGCACTGGGGGAGTGGGGTACTGGAGGAGTGGGGTACTGGGAGAGTGGGGTACTGGGGGAGTGGGGCACTGGGGGAATGGGGTACTGGGAGAGTGGGGTACTGGGAGAGTGGGGTACTGGGGGAATGGGGTACTGGGGGAATGGGGTACTGTGGAATGGGGTACTGGGGGAATGGGGTACTGGGGGAATGGGGCACTGGGGGAGTGGGGCACTGGGGGAGTGGGGTACTGGGGTACTGGGGGAATGGGGTACTGGGGGAATGGGGTACTGGGAGAGTGGGGTACTGGGGGAATGGGGTACTGGGGGAATGGGGTACTGGGGGAGTGGGGTACTGGGAGAGTGGGTACTGGGGGAATGGGGTACCGGGGGAATGGGGCACTGGGGGAGTGGGGCACTGGGGGAATGGGGTACTGGGGGAGTGGGGTACTGGGGGAGTGGGGTACTGGGAGAGTGGGGGAATGGGGCACTGGGGGAATGGGGTACTGGGGGAGTGGGGTACTGGGAGAGTGGGGCACTGGGGGAGTGGGGCACTGGGGGAGTGGGGCACTGGGGGAGTGGGGCACTGGGGGAGTGGGGCACTGGGGGAGTGGGGCACTGGGGGAATGGGGTACTGGGGGAGTGGGGTACTGGGGGAATGGCGTACTGGGGGAATGGGGTACTGGGGGAGTGGGGTACTGGGGGAGTGGGGTACTCGTAGAGTGGGGGAGTGGGGTACTGGGGGAATGGCGTACTGGGGGAATGGGGTACTGGGGGAATGGGGTACTGGGGGAGTGGTGCACTGGAGGAGTGGGGTACTGGAGGAGTGGGGTACTGGAGGAGTGGGGTACTGGAGGAGTGGGGTACTGGGAGAGTGGGGGAGTGGGGTACTGGATGAGTGGGGTACTGGAGGAGTGGGGTACTGGAGGAGTGGGGTACTGGAGGAGTGGGGTACTGGGAGAGTGGGGGAGTGGGGTACTGGGGGAATGGGGTAATGAGGGAGTGGGGTACTGAGGGAGGGGTGGTACTGACGGTGCGGCGGGACTAAGGGAGGGGCAGTTTAGAGGGAGGGGCAGTGCTGACGGAGGGACGGTACTGAGGGAGGGGCAGTATAGAGGGAGGGGTGGTACTGAGGGAGGGGCGGTACTGACGGAGGGGTGGTACTGAGGGAGGGGTGGTACTGACGGAGGGGTGGTACTGAGGGAGGGGCAGTGCTGACGGAGGGACGGTACTGACGGAGGGGTGGTACTGAGGGAGGGGCGGTACTGACGGAGGGGTGGTACTGAGGGAGGGGTGGTACTGACGGAGGGGTGGTACTGAGGGAGGGGTGGTACTGAGGGAGGGGTGGTACTGAGGGAGGGGCGGTGCTGACGGAGGGGTGGTACTGAGGGAGGGGCGTTGCTGACGGAGGGGCGATACTGAGGGAGGGGTGGTACTGACGGAGGGGTGGTACTGAGGGAGGGGTGGTACTGACGGAGGGGTGGTACTGAGGGAGGGGTGGTACTGAGGGAGGGGCGGTGCTGACGGAGGGGCGGTACTGAGGGAGGGGCGGTACTGAGGGAGGGGCAGTATAGAGGGAGGGGTGGTATTGAGGGAGGGGTTTTACTGAGCGAGTGGGGTACTGAGAGAGGGATGGTGAGTGAGGGGCGGTACTGACGGAGGGCGGAGTGGTGAGGGTGGGGTGGTGAGGGAGGGGCGGTACGCGGGAGGACGGTACTGATGGAGGGGCGGTACTGAGGGAGGCTACTGCACCGAGGAGTTCCCTGTAACCTGTTTCTCTCGCGGTTCCCAGACTGGCCAGCCGCCTGCCACTTTAACAGGCTGGAAGAGTCTGTGTTCCACGTGTATATGGAGTGTGTGAGGCTGCAGCCCCTGTTCCAACACCTAAAGGAGCTGCTCCTTGCCTTCTGGCTGAACTTCACACCCACCATCCGCATCTGTGGACACCCTGTGAGTAGGGGAGAGGGTAGGGCTGAAGATGTCCTAGTTGGGTTGCTCCTGGAGCTGGCCAAGCTGGCCATCCGCACGTCACGGCACCAGGTGGAAGAGGGCTCTGCCCGAGCCGGCTGCCTGCCCCTTTTCCATGGTCACGTCCGTGCCCGGGTGGTATTCGAGAGGGACTACGCGCTGTCCACGGGGGCCCTGGGGGATTTCTGGGGGCGTTGCGCACCGCGGGGGGTGGAATGTATCTTTAACATGGTGATATAGTTGTACAGTAATTTATTTAATATATTTGTTTGACGTATTATGGTTTGACATTTCAATAGACAATAGACAATTGGTGCAGGAGGAGGCCATTCGGCCCTTTGAACCAGCACCGCCATTCAATGTGATCATGGCTTTCGTACTGTAAGTATTATTGTAATTAATTGATGACATTATTTTTGGTTAAAATAAAACTGAGGGAGGGATGGTACTGAGGGAGGGACGCACTGTGGGAGGGGCAGCTTAAAGGGGGTGCTGATGGTCATGGATTGTAACACTGTGGAAGGGCAGGAATGACTGGGACTGGGGGAGGAGTGAGGCAGCGGGTACATGGTGTGGCGGGGGCTGGGGGCTGTGGTTGGCGGAGTTTCCCACCTCTCTCTCCAGTTTCTCCATCGTCTCCTCGTACTGCTCCCTCTCCTCCCGGCGCCTGGCCTGTTCCTTGCGTGCCAGGTACTGCCGGAAGGCACACTGGATGGTGATGGCCGACTTCCCTGGGGAGAGACAAGTTCCTGCTGACTGGCAGTATGCTTTCCGCTGGGGTGGAGCATTGCCGGGGCTTGAGGGAGGGGGCAGTGCACAGCCAATCCTCCTCCCACTCACCCACTGGACCTCGGAGCTGCTGAGCCTGGACCAGAACAGGGGTTTCACCAATGGTGAGGGTCGTGTGGTCAGCTTTAGGGAGGGGGGTCCCAACGTCATGCGGTTCCATAGATCTATCACCATTCCCTGCTCCCAATGACATGCCCAGTGCACCTGTCCCTGGGCTCTAACCTCAACCATACTTAGATCCCTGCAAGTGGCACACTGGCCTCCCTCAATCACTCAGGGTATTGAGTGCGGACGTTGGGACGATACATTGGCGAGGTTGGAATTGAAGTATTGTGTTCAGGTTTGTTCACCCTGCTGCAGGAAAGATGCCATTAGCTGTAAAAGGTGGATTTTCCTCAATGCGACTATGCATTTCATGCCCACTGTTGATTCTTTTCATTCCTTGCTTCCGTTCTTTTCTGCTTTCTTTATATCCGTTAAGGGCCCTGTCTGATTTCATCGTCCTAAACCTTAATATGCTTCCTCATTCTTTTGACAAGATTTGCAACTACTTTTGTCATCCCAAGCTTCCAGACACGTCCATCCTCACCTTCCTACCTCACAGGATCATGTTGGCCTTGAACTCCGGTCAGCTGCTCTTCCCACAACTCTCACATATCACATATGGACTTAACCATATAACAATTACAGCACGGAAACAGGCCATCTTGGCCCTTCAAGTCCGTGCCGAACAATTTTTTTCCCTTAGTCCCACCTGCCTGCACTCATGCCAAACCCTCCATACCCTTCTCATCCATATGCCTATCCAATTTATTTTTAAATGATACCAACGAACCTGCCGCCACCACTTCCACTGGAAGCTCATTCCACACCGACTTACATGATAACATCTGCTCCCAACGTATGCTCCCAAGCTCCTGCCTGATGACGTTGTAATTTCCCATACCCCACATTAGCAGTTCCATTCCCGAGGTCCAACCTTATCTACTTTTCCATAACTGCCTTCAAAACTAACAAGTAGGAAGGAACTGCAGATGCTGGTTTACACCAAAGATTAGCTCCTCTATAATCTTTGGTTTACACTCAATAAAGCTGGAGTAACTCAATGGGTCAGGGAGCATCTCCGGAGAAAAGGATTAGGTGACATTTCAGGTCAACCTGACCTGCTGAGTTACTTAGAAACATAGAAACATAGAAATTAGGTGCAGGAGTAGGCCATTCGGTCCTTCGAGCCTGCACCGCCATTCAATATGATCATGGCTGATCATCCAACTCAGTATCCCATACCTGCCTTCTCTCCATACCCTCTGATCCCCTTAGCCACAAGGGCCACATCTAACTCCCTCTTAAATATAACCAATGAACTGGCCTCAACTACCCTCTGTGGCAGAGAGTTCCAGAGACCCACCACTCTGTGTGAAAAAAGTCCTTCTCATCTCGGTCCTAAAGGATTTCCCCCTTATCCTTAAGCTGTGACCCCTTGTCCTGGCCTCCCCAACATCGGGAACAATCTTCCTGCATCTAGCCTGTCCAACCCCTTAAGAATCTTGTAAGTTTCTATAAGCTCCCCTCTCAATCTCCTAAATTCTAGAGAGTATAAACCAAGTCTATGCAGTCTTTGTTCATAAGACAGTCCTGACATCCCAGGAATCAGTCTGGTGAACCTTCGCTGCACTCCCTCTATGGCAATAATGTCCTTCCTCAGATTTGGAGACCAGAACTGTACGCAATACTCCAGGTGTGGCCTCACCAAGACCCTATACAACTGAAGTAGAACCTCCCTGCTCCTATACTCAAATCCTTTTGCTATGAAAGCTAACATACCATTCGCTTTCTTCACTGCCTGCTGTACCTGCATGCCTACTTTCAATGACTGGTGTACCATGACACCCAGGTCGCGCTGCATCTCCCCTTTTCCTAATCGGCCACCATTTAGATAATAGTCTGTTTTCCTATTTTTGCCACCAAAATGGATAACCTCACATTTATCCACATTATACTGCATCTGCCAAACATTTGCCCACTCACCCAGCCTATCCAAGTCACCTTGCAGTCTCCTAGCATCCTCCTCACAGCTAACACTGCCCCCCAGCTTAGTGTCATCCGCAAACTTGGAGATATTGCCTTCAATTCCCTCATCCAGATCATTTATGTATATTGTAAATAGCTGGGGTCCCAGCACTGAGCCTTGCGGTACCCCACTAGTCACTGCCTGCCATTGTGAAAAGGACCCGTTTACTCCTACCCTTTACTCCTACTTATCTCCAGACATGCCACTGCGACACAGGTGGGTTGAAACTAAATAAGGGTGGGGGGGGGGGGGGGGGAGCGGGGGGGAGTAGGGGGGGTGTCGATTGGGATAGACAAGGATGGAGTTAAAGGGAAAGGGAGTAAAGGGATGACCCCAGAATTAACGGGAAAGAAAGCTCACAAAGGGATAGGAGAGTATGGCCAAGTGTAGTAGGGATCGATGTGAATGGTGAGATGCGTAAGGAATTAAAAGTACTGTATTTGAATGTTCGAAGTGTAAGAAGTAATGTAGATGAGCTTGAGGCTCAGATAGAGGTTGGTAGATGTGACATTGTTAGGATTACCGAGACGTGGCTGCAGGAGGATCGGGTCTGGGAACTTAATATTCAGCGTTATACATCCTATAGAAAGAACAGGCAGGTGGGCAGAGGAGGGGGGTAGCTCTGCTGGTGAGGGATGGAATTCAGTCCCCTGTGAGGGAAGACATAGGGACTGGCGAGGTAGAGTCACTGTGGATTGAGTTGAGGAATTGTAAAGGCAAGAAGACACTAATTGGTGTTATTTACAGACCCCCAAATAGTAGCCTGGGTGTAGGGTGTAAGTTGCAGCAGGAGTTAAAACTGGCATGTAACAAGGGTAATGCCACTGTGGTGATGGGGGATTTCAATATGCAGGTAAACTGGGAAAATCAGGTTGGTTCAGAACCCCAAGAAAGAGAGTTTGTAGAGTTTTCACATTAGAAATGGCCACTAGTACATCTGGGAGATTATTTGTGTCTTCCTTAGTGAAGACAGAACCAAAGTACCTGTTCAACTCGTCTGCCATTTCCTTGTTCCCTATGATGAATTCACCTGTATCTGTCTTCAAGGGACCCACATTTATCTTAACTATTTTTTTCCTATTCACATACCTATAGAAGCTTTTACTATCCTTCTTCATATTCTTGGCTAGTTTACCTTCATACCTCCTCTTTTTCCCCGTACTGCCTTTTTAGTTATCTTCTGTTTCTCTTTAAAAGTTTCCCAATCCTCTGACTTCCTGCTCATCTTTGCTATGTTATACATCTCTTTTAATTATATACTGTCCTTGACTTCCCTTGTCTGCCAAGGTTGCCTTTCACTCCCCCGAGAATCTTTCTTCCTCTTTGAAATGAACTGATCCTGCACCTTCTGTATTATTCCCAGAAGTACCTGCCATTGTTGTTCCACTGTCAACCCAGCTAGGATCTCTTTCCAGTGAAGTTTGGCCAGTTCCTCCCTCATGCCTCCATAGTCCCCTTTGCTCAACTGACACCTCCGATTTACCTCCCTCTCAAATTGTAGATTAAAACGTATCATATTATGGTTGCTACCTTTACCTTGAGTTCCCTTATCAAATCCAGTTCATTGCACTACACTGAATGCAAAATTGCCTTCTTCCTGGTAGGCTCCAGTACAAGCTGTTCTAATTGTACAAGCTGTACACTCCACAAATTCCCTTTCTTAGCATCCAGTACCGACCTGATTTTCCCAGTCTACTGGCATGTTGAAATCTCCCATAACCACTGTAGCATTAACTTTGCAACATGCCAATTTTAACTCTTGATTCAACTGGCACCCTATATCCAGGCTGCTGTTCGGGGGCTTGTAGATAATTCCCATTAAGGTCCTTTTACCCTTACAATTCCTCAGTTCTTCTATCCATACTGACTCTACATCTCCTGATTTTATGTTACCCCTTGCAAGGGACAGAATATCATTCCTTACCAACAGAGCTACCCCATCCTGGCTGTCTTTTCGATAGGATGCATACCCTTGAATATTCAGTTCCCAACCCTGGTCCTCTTGCAGCCATGACTCTGTAATTCCCACTGCTGTTTCTCGTCCACTTTATTTCTTATACTTTGCGCATTCATATACAATACTTTAACGTCGGTATTCACCTCCCCTCTCGCACCGGTCACTAATGACCCTGACCTTACTCTCTTATCCCTTCTCGAACTTTCCTTCCCATTAATTCGGGAGTCTTGTGTAACTTTTCCTGTACTCACTTCCCCTTTAACTCCTTCTTTATACTTCCAATATGTCAACCCCTCCCCCCATATTGTGTCAAAAAAACCTCTGACATGTATCTAACAATTTCTGCACCAATATTGGGAAAATTAGTCACCCACGATGACAACCCTGTTGCTTTGCACCTTGCCATAATCTGCTGACCTATCTGTTCCTCTGCATGCATAGACTTGCCACCAAGGCCCGTTGGATCTCTCGGTTCCTAACTCCTCTTGCCATTCCCACACTGATTTTTCAGTCTTGGGCCTCCTCCATTGCCAGAGAGAGGCCACATGCAAATTGAAGTATCAACACATCATGTTCCACTTGGGAAGCTTACAACCCAATGGTATAAACACATTTAGATTACAAACCCTCCCCCACCGCCCCCCTTGCTTCTTCCACCACCCTTATTTCTTCCCCACTCCCTCTCTCCCTGTGCCCCACCTGGACCTAGACCTATTTCACCCCTGCCCCTTCCACCTTCATTCCTTCTTCTAGCTTCACAATTCACAACTCGTCAATTCTTTTTTTTCACACCTCCTAACTATTCATCTCGAACGTATGTCCAACCTTCTGCCTATCAGACGGGGGCCTTATCTGTATTCACCTATTATTTGCCAGGCTTTGTCCTGCCCCTCCTCTCTTCCAACCTTCTTCCTCAACTCCCAATATCAGTCTGACCACAAACGTCACCTATCCATGTTCTTCAGAGATGCTGCCTGACCCGCTGAGTTACTCCAGCACTCTTTGAAACATCACCCATCCATGTTCTTCAGAGATGCTGCCTGATCCGCTGAGTTACTCCAGCACTCTTTGAAACATCACCCATCCATGTTCTTCAGAGATGCTGCCTGACCCACTGAGTTACTCCAGCACTCTGTGAAACGTCACCTATCCATGTCTCCCACAGATGCTGCCTGACCCGCTGAGTTACTCTTGCACCTTCTGTCTATTTGTAAACCAGCATCTGTAGTTCCTTGTTTCAACCTGGATAAGAAAGATTTGGGGCCAAACGCAGACAGATGTGACTAGTGTCTATGGGGCATCGTGGTGCACAAGGGCAGGTTGGGCCGAAGGGCCAGATTCAGTGCTGTACGACGCTATGACTCTGACCTTCTCTCTCTATCTGCTTGTATCCATTAGTAATAATTTGGACACCCTCCTCTCCCAGAATGTCTGCTGCTCCTACAGACACATCCTTGACCCTGGCACAATGAAGGCAACACATCATCCTAGAGTAATATCAAGTCACTGCAGATGCTGGTTTAGCATCTTAGAGCCTCATTCTCGGACACAGAAATGCCTGTCTTTGCTCCTGTCTAAAGAGTCAGTTGTCTTGCTTGCTTAGACTTTGCCTACCTGTAGAACAACAGAGCTAGTCATTGTGACATTGATCTTTCTGTTCTCATGGCTGCTAAACTGTTAATATTTCTACTTTCCTCAGCTTGAACCACTCAATCTGGGTTTTGGCCACATTTGGAGTATTGCATGCAGCTCTGGCACCCCATTACAGGAAGGATGGGATGGCTTTACCAGGATGCTGCCTGGATTTTGAGGGCATTAGCTCGAAGGAGAGGTTAGGCAGACTTAGATTGTTTCCTCTGGAGCACCAGAATTTGAGGATAGAATATATAAAATTATATATATATAATGCTTGATGGAATATATAAAATAATGGCACAGATTAGATGGACAGTCTTTTCTCCAAGGGTGGATATGTGAAAACCTGCAGTGGGTAGGTTTAGGGTGAGAGGGGGAGAGTGGAAAGGAGATGCACGATGTAAGTGCCTGGAATGTACTGCCAGTGAAGATGGTGGAAGCAGAGATGATAGTGGTAATGAAAATCCAGTTATACAGGCACGTGAACAGGCAGGAATGGGGAGGGATATTGATTATGGTGCATGGGATTCGTTTAACTTGGAATCATAGTTAGCACAGATATCGTGGGCTGAAGGACCAATTCCTGTGCTGTTCTCTGTTCAGAACAGTACACGGGTTGGGCATAATATGACCAGGTTCTCAACTCATCTTCTCATTGGCATGCCCTGAAGATTGAAGATGATGAGAATGTCATGTTATGGCCTAAATGTGACCTTAGTTCCAGGCTTAATCCTTTTCCTATTTCCTAGGGCAAACAACACAAGAGGTTTTTTTCCAGTATTTTATTCATGATCTTGGGCCTTGTCCCAGGGGTGAAGCGTGCGATTGCCTTTACTGTTGTGGTGGGTGCTCACCGTCTGTGCAATAACGTATCGGGCACAGACTGTGGCGACCTCATGCCATGGAGTGGCAGGCCACCGAGGGCCAAATTATCCTGGGAGTTTCTGCCGTTCCACGCAAGTGTAGATGCTAGGTGGCCGACCTCCACAGTCAGCTCCTTCAGTCCGGTCTTAATGCCCCTCTGAAATTCCACCAGACGGGAATTCATAGTCTCCAGCGTGGAGTCCACCATCTCCAGGTTGACCTTCACCCTGTTCATGGAGTTACACATCTGCCCCATTGCCCTCTGATTTTTTCTGCTGTTTGTCTCAAATGCTTCCTGTAGCAGGTCCATCTTCTTCTGGAAGGTATCATTTGATTGTGCTAGCCCAGAGGCAACGGCCTCTTTCACCTGGGACTCAATGTTAGGCCTTTCGCTCTCTTGTCTGGATTGGCTGATGGGAGACTCCTCATCCCAGTGCTCCTCCGTTGTCTTTGTTGATCTGGAGGTGGGAGCAGTTTTGTTCTGATCGCTTTGGCACATGCAGGTTGTGGTAGCTGGTGTGTTTTGGAACTGGGGCCTGCTCCAAATGCTAGTGGGATAGTCACACATGAAATCGTCTCTCTCTCTTCTGCCTGAAAAATAATGGTGATTGTGGTGACCAAGTGTAAAGGATTCTCACAAACACACTGTCTGTTCTCTCCTTGCCTAATTATTTGGTAGTTCAGTGGAGGCAGTGGTGATGAAATGGCAGCTTGCAGCTGAGAAAGCTGGTCCACATCATTACCTTTACTGTTAGATTCCAGTAAAATACCACCCTGCTGTTGTCACAGCAATAGCTGCACTCCAAAGATTACAGTCTGCCATTCGGTTAGTAGGCAGCACAGTGACACAGCGTAGACTTGCTGCCTCACAGCAACAGAGACCCGGGTTCAATCCTGACTACGGGTGCTGTCTGTATGGAGTTTGGGTGACCGTGTGGGTTTCCTCCAGGTTCCTCCCACATTCCATAGACGTGCAGATTTGTAGGTTAATTGGCACATAGAACCTGTGTATGGGTGATTGTCGGTCAGCGTGGACTTGCTGGGCTGAAGGGCCTGTTTCCATGCTCTATCTCTAAACTAAACCAATCATTCCATTCAGCTGAAATGGTTGTTAACCTGAAACAGTTCACCTCTCTCCATAGATGCAGCCTAACCTGCTAAGTAATTCCAGTTTTTTTTTGTTGGCTTGGATCAGACTTTGACACCAAGACAGTTGTGGAAGAGCAGTTAACACAGCTTAGAAGCAAACTGCTTCAAGAAAAATTTACCGTCCCTCATGCGCTTCTCCGAGAGGCCGACGGTGTTTAGAATTCCATTCCTCAAAGGGCAGGAGAGGCAGAGTCTGAGGGCGTGTTTAAGCCGGTGGGAGATGGCGGGCAAGGGATGAAAGACTTTCTGGCAGTGGAGGGGACGTGGATTTGAGACCTCAATCAGACCAGCCATGATCTTACTAAATGTTCGACTAGCCTGAAATGCAGAAACTACTCGCAATTCAGACATCACCCGATCATCGTCTCAAGTATCAACTGGTTGCAAGACAAGAGAGAGAGAATATAGAAACATAGAAAATAGGTGCAGGAGTAGGCCATTCGGCCCTTCGAGCCTGCACCGCCATTCAATGTGATCATGGCTGATCATCCAACTCAGTATCCCGTACCTGCCTTCTCTCCATACCCACTGATCCCTTTAGCCACAAGTGCCACATCTAACGCCCTCTTAAATATAGCCAATGAACTGGCCTCAACTACCTTCTGTGGCAGAGAATTCCAGAGACTCACCACTCTCTGTGTAAAGAATGTTTTCCTCATTTCGGTCCTAAAGGAATTCCCCCTTATCCTTAGACTGTGACCCCTTGTTCTGGACTCCCCCAACATCGGGAACAATCTTCCAGCATCTAGCTTGTCCAACCCCTTAAGAATTTTGTAAGTTTCTATAAGATCCCCCCTCAATCTTCTAAATTCCATCGAGTACAAACCGAGTCTATCCAATCTTTCCTCATATGAAAGTCCTGACATCCCAGGAATCAGTCTGGTGAATCTTCTCTGTACCCCCTCTATGGCAAGGATGTCTTTCCTCAGATTTGGAGACCAAAACTGTACGCAGTACTCCAGGTGTGGCCTCACCAAAACCCTGTACAACTGCAGTAGAACCTCCCTGCTCCTATACTCAAATCCTTTCGCTATGAATGCTAACATACCATTTGCTTTCTTCACTGCCTGCTGCACCTGCATGCCTACTTTCAATGACTGGTGTACCATGACACCCAGGTCTCGTTGCATCTCCCCCTTACCTAATCTGCCACCATTCAGATAATAGTCTACCCTCATGTTTTTGCCACCAAAGTGGATAACCTCACATTTATCCACATTGTACTGCATCTGCCATGCATCTGCCCATTCACTCAGCCTATCCAAATCACCCTGCAGCCTCCAAGCATCCTCCTCACACCTAACTATACCCCCCAGCTTGGTAACATCTGCAAATTTGGAGATGTTGCATTGAATTCCCTCGTCCAAATCATTAATATATATTGTAAATAGCTGGGGTCCCAGCACTGAGCCTTGCGGCACCCCACTAGTCACTGCCTGCCATTCTGAAAAGGACCCGTTTACTCCTACCCTTTGCCTCCTGTCTGCTAGCCAGTTCTCTATCCACATCAATACTGAACCCCCAATACCGTGTGCTTTAAGTTTGTATGCTAATCTCTTATGCGGGACCTTGTCGAAAGCCTTCTGAAAGTCTAGATATAACACATCCACTGGTTCTCCCTTATCCACTCTACTAGTTACATCCTCGAAAAATTCTATCAGATTTGTCAGACATGATTTACCTTTCGTAAATCCATGCTGACTTTGTCCAATGATTTCACCACTTTCCAAATGCGCTGCTATCCCATCTTTAATAACTGACTCTAGCAGTTTCCCCACTACCGATGTTAGACTAACTGGTCTGTAATTCCCCGCTTTCTCTCTCCCTCCTTTTTTAAAAAGTGGGGTTACATTAGCTACCCTCCAATCCTCAGGAACTACTCCAGAATCTAAGGAATTTTGAAAAATTATCACTAATGCATCCACTATTTCTGTGGCTACCTCCTTGAGTACTCTGGGATGCAGACTATCTGGCCCTGGGGATTTATCGGCCTTCAATCCGTTCAATTTACCCAACACCACCTCCCGGCTAACCTGGATTTCACTCAGTTCCTCCATCTTATTTGACCCCCGTTCCACTGCTATTTCCGGCAGATTATTTATGTCTTCCTTAGTGAAGACAGAACCAAAGTAGTTATTCAATTGGTCTGCCATGTCCTTGTTCCCCATGATCAATTCACCTGTTTCTGACTGCAAGGGACCAACATTTGTTTTAACTAGTCTCTTTCTCTTTACATATCTATAAAAACTTTTGCAGTCAGTTTTTATGTTCCCTGCCAGTTTCCTTTCATAATCTATTTTCCCTTTCCTAATTAAGCCCTTTGTCCTCCTCTGCTGGATTCTGAATTTCTCCCAGTCCTCCGGTAGGCTGCTTTTTCTGGCAAATTTGTATGCCTCATCTTTTGTTTTTATACTATCCCTGATTTCCCTTGTTATCCATGGATGCACCACCTTCCCCGATTTATTCTTTTGCCAAACTGGTATGAACAACTTTTGTACTTCATCCATGCAGTCTTTAAATACCTTCCATTGCACATCCACTGTCAACCCTTTAAGAATCACCTGCCAGTCTATCTTGGCCAATTCACATCTCATACCTTCAAAGTTACCTTTGTTCAAGTTCAGAACCCTTGTTTCTGACTTAATTTTGTCACTCTCCATCCTAATGAAGAACTCAACCATATTATGGTCACTCTTGCCCAAGGGGCCACGCACAACAAGACTGCTAACTAACCCTTCCTCATTACTCAATACCCAGTCTAGAATAGCCTGCTCTCTCGTTGGTTCCTCCACATGTTGGTTGAGAAAACTATCCCGCATACATTCCAGGAAATCCTCTTCCTCAGCACCCCTGCCAATTTGATTCACCCAATCTACATGCAGATTGAAGTCACCCATTATAACCGTGTTACCCTTGTTGCACGCATTTCTAATTTCCTGTTTGATGCCATCCCCAACTCCAATACTACTGTTAGGTGGCCTGTACACAGTTCCCACTAGCGTTTTCTGCCCCTTAGAGTTTCGCAGCTCTACCCATATCGATTCCACATCCTCCACGCTAATGTCCTTCCTTTCTATTGCATTAATCTCCTCTCTCACCAGCAACGCTACCCCACCTCCTTTTCCTTTTCGTCTATCCCTCCTGAATATTGAATATATCCCTCCTGAATATTGAATATTCAGAGCAAAGGCACAGAATGTACTCTGTTGCAGATTCAATGTCAAGTGCTAGACAGGGTTGGAAAGGGGAGCTGGGGCGAGAAGGAAGGGCAGGACTTTGTTCCTCTGCCTTTGAGGAACAGCCCACACCCATTGTATCGGAAACACTCTGCAACCTGTTATTCCTGTGTACAGACAGCTCAGCCAGGGTTTGAAGTGTTGAATAAACATTGCAGTGTGAGTATGGCACGTCAGGTCAGTGGTTTGTGAAGGCAAGCTACACTGTTGCAGGAAGTGGACGATGATGTTCCCTGTGTGTCAACCTGTAATCTCTGTGCAGAAAGCGTTTGAAGTCAAGGGTGACACATTCTCCTCCCAATCCCGTGTTTGCTAACAATTGTGAAATAAAACTGCTGAATAACTTACACCTGACTCATTAACTGTTTGCATAGTAGGCAAAAATGCTGGAGAAACTCAGCGGGCGAGGCAGCATCTCTGGAGCGAGACATGCCTTCTGAAGAAGGGTCTCGACCCGAAACGTCGCCTATTTCATAGAAACATAGAAATTAGGTGCAGGAGTAGGCCATTCGGCCCTTCGAGCCTGCACCGCCATTCAATATGATCATGGCTGATCATCCAACTCAGTATCCCGTACCTGTCTTCTCTCCATACCCCCTGATCACTTTAGCCACAAGGGCCACATCTAACTCCCTCTTAAATATAGTCAATGAACTGGCCTCAACTACGCTCTGTGGCAGAGAGTTCCAGAGACCCACCACTCTCTGTGTGAAAAAAGTCCTTCTCATCTCAGTCCTAAAGGATTTCCCCCTTATCCTTAAGCTGTGACCCCTTGTCCTGGACCTCCCCAACATCGGGAACTATCTTCCTACATCTAGCCTGTCCAACCCCATAAGAATGTTGTAAGTTTCTATAAGATTTTCCTTCGCTCCATTTCCTTCGCTCCATAGATGCTGCCTCACCCGCTGAGTTTCTCCAGCATTTTTGTCTACCTTCAATTTTCCAGCATCTGCAGTTCTTTCTTAAACAACTGTTTGCATGGAATCTTTTAAGGAAATTGAAGCAGTGTTTGGTTTAAGGAGACAGAATCGAGTTTAGAAAATCATACGACATCCATGCCAACAAAGATGCCCATCCAAGCTAGTCCTCGTGTGCCTGTGCCTGGCCCAAACTCCTGTAAACCTTTTCTATTCATGTACCTCTCCAATGTAACTTAACTGTTGTTATTGTACCTCCCACATGTTCCATGTGACCATCACCGTCTGTGTGAAAAGTCCTATTTTCGGAAAGACAGACAGGTGGGCAGAGGGGGTAGGGTAGCTCTGTTGGTAAGGAATGAAATTCAGTCCTTAGCAAGGGGTGACAAGAATTAGAAGATGTAGTCTTTGTGGATAGAGACTGGCTTTGTGAAGGGGAGGTCTTGCCTTACAAATTTGCTGGAATTCTTTGCAGAAGTAAATAGCAGGACAGACAGTACATGTTGTTTACCTAGATTTTCAGAAAACCTTTGATAATGTGCCCACACGTGAGGCTGCTACTAGCATGGATATCAGGTTGGCTGGAAGGCAGAAGGAAAAGAGTGGCAGTAAAAGGGGCTGTTTCTGTTTGGCTGCCAGTGACAAGCGGAGTTCCGCAGGGCTAAGTGCTGGAGCCACTGCTCTTCACATTGTATATTAATGATTTGGACAAGGGGATTGAAGACTTCGTGGCCAAGTTTGCGGATTATACGAAAATAGGTGGAGGAGCAGGTAGTGTGGCGAAAGCAGGAACTCTACAGAAGGACTTGGACAGGTTGGGAGAGTGGGCAGAGAGGTGGCAGATTGAATATATGTAGCAAGGTGTGGAGTCATGCATTTTGGTAGTAGGAATAAAGGCATAGATTATTTTCTAAATGGGGAGAGAATCGAGACATTGGAGATGCAAAGGGACTTGGGAGTGCTGGTGCAGGATTCCCAAAAGCTAATCTGCAAGTCGAATCGGTAGTAATGAAAGCAAACAAGGTGATAGCATTTATTTCGAGAGGACTTGTGTGCAAGAACAGGGATGTAACGCTGAGGCTCTATAAGGCACTGGTAAGGCTGTATTTGGAATGTTGTGAGCAATTCTGGACACCATATCTGAGTAAGGATGTGGCGGCTCTGTGGAGGGTCCAGAGCAGGTTTACAAGAATGATCCCAAGAATGAGTCGGTTAACATATGATGAGCGTTTGACAACACTGGGTCTGTACTCACTGGAGTTAAGATAAATGAGGGGGGACCTCATTGAAATGTACAGAATAGTGAAAGGCTTGGATAGAGTGGATGTGGAGAGGGTGTTTCCACTAGTGCGAGAGTCTAGGACTAGAGTTCATAGCCTCAGAATTAGAGGACGTTCTTTTAGAAAGGAGATGAGGAGGAATTTCTTCAGACAGAGGGTGGTAAATGTGTGGATTTTTTTGCCACAGAAGGCTGTGGAGGCCAAGTCAGTGGATATATTGAAGGCAGAGATAGAAAGGTTCTTGATTAGTACGGGTGCCTGAGGTTATGGGGAGAAGGCAGGGGAATGGGGTTACGAGGGAACCTTTCGAGATGAATTGAATGGGGAGGAGACTTGTTGGGCCGAGTGGCATAATTCTGCTCCTATCACATTATCTTATGATATGATCTTATGAAAGGTTGGCCCTTAAAAGATTACTATTAAGTCTTTCCCCTCTCACCTTAAATCTATATTCTTTATTCCCTTACCCTGGGCAAAAGACCCTGGGAATTCACACTACTTATTCCCCTCATAATTTTATACACCTCTATAAGATCATCCCCTCAACCAGCTGTTCTCCAAGGAATAAAGTCCTAGCCTGCTCAACCTCTCTCAATAGCTTAGGACCTCGAGTCCTGGCAATATCCTTGCAAATCTTTCCGCACTCTCCAATTTAACGGCATCTTTGATGTAGCAGGGTGACCAAAAGTGTGTATAATACTCTGTGCTGCCTCACCAACATCCTGTACAACTATAACATAATATCCCTCGAGTCTTGGCAACCTTCTTGTACATCTTCTCTGCAATCTTTCCAGCTTAATGTTGCCCTTCCTACAGCAGGGTGAACACAATGAACACAATATAAGTACCAATGTCTTGTCCAACTGTAACATAACATCACAACTTCTATACTCAATGCTTTTACAGATCATTACCCTAACTTTCTGTGGTGCCAGATCTCTCAAATATTTGAAACTTATGTCAAGAGGGTACAAAAGGAGAGGGATTTCTCCTGGCAGCCAGATCAATGACAAGAGATTTAATTGGATCTAAGCCCAGTGGTCCGAAGAGAGAATGTCAATGCAGTGAGACTGGAATGTGAGGTTGGATGGATGCGTGGGACACATTCAGTAGCATTTTTCAAAGATGCATTAGACTGAAAGGACATCGTAGGAAATATGCAGATTGTGAGAAAGAGCGGGCAGTGGTGCCAGAGCAGAGCTCTTTCAGAGACATGGCACAGACACAATGATAGAAGCAGGGAACATAAAAACTGACTGCAAAAGTTTTTATAGATATGTGAAGAGAAAGAGATTAGTTAAAACAAATGTAGGTCCCTTGCAGTCAGAAACAGGTGAGTTGATCATGGGGAACAAGGATATGGCGGACCAATTGAATAACTACTTTGGTTCCGTCTTCACTAAGGAAGACATAAATAATCTGCTGGAAATAGCA
The DNA here is from genome assembly GCA_963514005.1 of Raja brachyura. The sequence goes on from CAUPSL010000235.1 coordinate 47,011, forward strand.
GGGGACCGCCGGTCAAAGGAGGACTTGAGTGAAATCCAGGTTAGTCGGGAAGTGGTGTTGGGTAAATTGAATGGATTAAAGGCCGATAAATCCCCAGGGCCAGATAGGCTGCATCCCAGAGTACTTAAGGAAGTAGCTCCGGAAATAGTGGATGCATTAGAGATAATCTTCCAAAACCCTTTAGATTCTGGAGTAGTTCCTGAGGATTGGCGGGTAGCAAACGTAACCCCTCTTTTTAAGAAGGGGGGGAGAGAGAAAACGGGGAATTACAGACCAGTTAGTCTAACATCGGTAGTGGGGAAACTGCTAGAATCAGTTATTAAAGATGGGATCGCAGCACATTTGGAAAGTGGTGAAATCATTGGACAAAGTCAGCATGGATTTACGAAAGGTAAATCATGTCTGACGAATCTTGTGGAATTTTTCGAGGATGTAACTAGTAGCGTGGATAGGGGAGAACCAGTGGATGTGGTGCATCTGGACTTCCAGAAGGCTTTCGACAAGGTCCCACATAAGAGATTAGTATATAAACTTAAAGCATACGGCATTGGGGGTTCAGTATTGATGTGGATAGAGAACTGCCTGGCAAACAGGAAGCAAAGAGTAGGAGTAAACGGGTCGTTTTCACAATGGCAGGCAGTGACTAGTGGGGTACCGCAAAGCTCAGTGCTGGGACCCCAGCTATTTACAATATACATAAATGATCTGGATGAGGGAATTGAAGGCAATATCTCCAAGTTTGCGGATGACACTAAGCTGGGGGGCAGTGTTAGCTGTGAGGAGGATGCTAGGAGACTGCAAGGTGACTTGGATAGGCTGGGTGAATGGGCAAATGTTTGGCAGATGCAGTATAATGTGGATAAATGTGAGGTTATCCACTTTGGTGGCAAAAATAGGAAAACAGACTATTATCTAAATGGAGGCCGATTAGGAAAAGGGGAGATGCAGCGCGACCTGGGTGTCATGGTACACCAGTCATTGAAAGTAGGCATGCAGGTACAGCAGGCAGTGAAGAAAGCGAATGGTATGTTAGCTTTCATAGCAAAAGGATTTGAGTATAGGAGCAGGGAGGTTCTAGTTCAGTTGTATAGGGTCTTGGTGAGACCACACCTGGAGTATTGCGTACAGTTCTGGTCTCTAAATCTGAGGAAGGACATTATTGCCATAGAGGGAGTGCAGAGAAGGTTCACCAGACTGATTCCTGGGATGTCAGGACTGTCTTATGAACAAAGACTGCATAGACTCGGTTTATACTCTCTAGAATTTAGGAGATTGAAAGGGGATCTTATAGAAACTTACAAAATTCTTAAGGGGTTGGACAGGCTAGATGCAGGAAGATTGTTCCCGATGTTGGGGAGGTCCAGGACATGGGGTCACAGCTTAAGGATAAGGGGGAAATCCTTTAGGACCGAGATGAGAAGGAATTTTTTCACACAGAGAGTGGTGGGTCTCTGGAACTCTCTGCCACAGAGGGTAGTTGAGGCCAGTTCATTGGCTATATTTAAGAGGGAGTTAGATGTGGCCCTTGTGGCTAAGGGGATCAGAGAGTATGGAGAGAAGGCAGGTACGGGATACTGAGTTGGATGATCAGCCATGATCATATTGAATGGCGCTGCAGGCTCGAAGGGCCGAATGGCCTACTCCTGCACCTAATTTCTATGTTTCTATCTCCTTCAGTATTGTAAGGTTCCTGTGTATGACCTTGCAATCCCCTCAACATATCAATGGCTGTTGACAGTGGGGGATCTAATGTTGGTGACAGAAGCCAGATCGACTCTAACAAGGGCGGTGTACTTGGAGTTTGCACTGTTATGGTCTGGTTAACTAGTATTACTGATTATTACTTTATTGATGATTGTATATGTATTTATTTTGTTGTATTGTGTTAACGGGCCTGTAAAACTACCGTAAGATTTTCATTGTTCCATTGCCGATAACATAGGACAATCAAACACTCGCGGCTCTTAACTCTCAGGAATGAGAGGGAGAGTGAGGATCCGAGGGCAGGCACGGGGCTGCTGTAGGCCAGGAGGCTGGTAGTGAAGAGGACTGAGGCGGTGCGGGGAGCCTGGACACTCTTGTACATGGCAACAAACTGGGCAGAGAGAGGGAGAGGGAGAGAGGGAGAGAGAGAAGGGACAAGGTAAGACCTCTGAGCCAAGTTGGGCAAATCCCTGGATGTATAGGCAGCAGCTTCATCCTAACTTCCTCTAGCACTACACTCACCTCTCGCAACTTTTCAGCACTGACTTCCCTCACTTTCTCTTCCCACTCACTGTCCCTTGCTCTTGGAGCCTGGAGCACTCAGCACGGGAGATGCACATTACCTTCTGTGGTTTCACTGCTTTCAACTTGGGTTAAGGGACGACCATACTTTCCCTTCTCATTTTTGGGCTTGTTGCGGCCGGAGGTGGTGGGATTGTGGGTGCGAGTTCCCACATCTAAGGGATAAAGAAACACCAGAGAGACGTAAATTAGTTAATGAAGACAGAATGTGTAGAAAGGAACTGCAGATGCTGGTTTACACCGAAGATAGACACAAAATGCTGGAGTAACTCAGCGGGTTAGGCAGCATCTCTGGAGAGAAGGAATGGGTGCTGTTTGGGGTCGAGATTCGGAATGGGTGACATTTCGGGTTAGGACTGCACGTGCTGGAAAGTTGAAACAAAAACAGAAAATGATGAGGAGACCCCAACCTGAAACAATTAACTCTGTTTTTCCTTCCACTGATGCTACCTGACCTGCTGAGTATTTTCTGTTTTTATTCGAAGTGGGTGACATTTCGGGGCAGGACCTTTATTCAGTCTGGTCGACATGGATATGCAGGGAATGGAGGGATATGGGTCATGTGCAGCCAGATGAGATTAGTGTAACAGCATCGTGATTGGCATTGACCTTGTGGGCCTGTTCCTGTGCTGTTCTGTTCTATGTTCTAACAGGACAGTAACAGGCCCTTCGGCTCAGACAACAAATTAAACAAATCCTTTCTGTCCAGATATGGTCTGCATCCATCTGTTCCCTGCCTGTTCATGCATCCGTTTTTTTTTGTCAGATGATCAATCCTCACGAAACAGCAGCCTCCACACAGTACTGTCATTTTATTTCACCAATGGTTAAACGGCACTTTAACAAAAGCTTCTCTGCACAAGGACACCAGGACTGTGTCCACCTTTTCCACCTTTCACCATTTCTATTTATTTCACTTAGAATCAGTTTATCTGTGCATGCCTGGACGTTGTCCTGCCACAAGGGGTCACAAGAGAAGGGGTGAGGGGGATGTGCCAGTGGACTGTGGGCTTGCCATGAACCCCAGCATCCTCAGTCTAATACAGTAACCTTCATTCCTGCTTTGTGTAGTGACCTGCTGGATCCGTCACTGACTAGCACTCTGGTCTGTGAACCTCCCCCCCTTCCCCCCCCCCAGACAAAATGCTTTTATTTATTTATTTATTTTAAAAAACTTTTGTATTTATTTTTTATTCAGAACAAACAAAAATACAAAATAGTAACACGATCAGAGAATGCCTATATTGGCATTTTACAACGAAAATGTAATCAAATTAATATATTTGAATCAATAATACATTTGACCTCCTGCGGTGACCAGCGTTCGTGTATATGTTGATGCTACCTCTGGTTATCACCTATCTTCTCATTCCTTTCTCTCAGAGATAGACACAAAATGCTAGACAGTAACTCAGCGGGACAGGCAGATCAAGGAATGGCTCCCTTCACTTCCAGCCACAACATGGGACCGTTTGTTCTGGGGCAAGGGTGAAGGTGAAGGTGGATGGCTGAAAAAGGGTCTCGACCCGAAACGTCGCCTATCTCCTTCGCTCCTTAGATGCTGCTGCACCCGCTGAGTTTCTCCAGCCTTTTGTGTAACCCCCGTGAAGGTGGATGGTATTGACATGGGCCCAGCTGCATTGAGCTGTGTGACCTCGCTCACCCTCTGGGGTCTCTTGCCTCCCTGTGAACAACACCACATCTCCATTATATGAAGATATTTAAACTATCTTTATACTTGGTGGAGCTCAATGGCATCAGCCACTCTCTCAAAGAACTTGCACAGTAACTACAGTGAGTACCTACACCCACTGATCTGGATCTTGAATAGTCAAAGCCCTTTGCAACTTTTGCACAGAGAGGGTAGTCTGTACCTGGAACAAGCTGCCAGAGGAAGCTGCAGAAGCAGACACAATTGTGACGATTAAAGCACAAAGATGTCTGGATAGGAAGGCTACTTCCCTCCCCCCTCTCTTTGGGGGGGGGGGGGGGGGGGGGAACTCCACAGATTGCCCCTAAGTCTCTTTGCACATCCGAAACCTGATTGGTAGTGGTTAATTATTGTCACATGTACTGATTAACGGTGAAAAAGATCTGTTTATGTGTTATCCAGTCAGATCATATCATCCATGAGTACCATCAGGGCAAACACAAGGTGGTGCAAAGAGAAAAATACCAGAGTACATCATTTAGTATTATAGCTTTACAGTTGCAGAGAAAAGGTCCAATGTCCGCAATAAGGTAGGTTGGAAGATTGGGACTACGCCTTGACTTATGGACATTCAACAGCCTGATAACAGTGTTGAATGAGTTGTTCCTCAATCTGCTGCTACATGTTTTCAAACTATTGTATCTTGAACCCGACGGGGAGGGGAGAAGAGGGAATGGCTGTAATGATGTACTCATGTATATGATCTACCTGGATAGCACGCAAAATAAAGCTGAATCTCAGTACACATGACAACAATAAACCAGTACAATACCTGGGACCTCTGCTTTTAGATACCTTGTGCTGAAGGGAAACATTTTCTTCTATCTAGCTTATCTATTCCCCTTCATGGTTCGACAGTGTCTTCCCCGTCTGGGAAGACAAATCCAGCTTCCAGTCTCTCCTCATAAGTTTAAACTTAAAAAAAGATGCCCGGGGCAAGTTTTCTTGAGGGTGGTGAGTGCTGGAATGTGCTGCAGGGGTTGGAGGTTGAAGCAGATACGTTAGTGGCATTTAAAAAAGACTTTTAGAGAGGCACATTGATATGCAGGGACTGGATGGATATGGGTCATGTGCAGGTAGACAAGCGATGTTCTTGACATTGTGTTCAGCATAGACATTGTGGGCCGAATGGCCTGTTCTTGTGCTGTACTGACTGTCTATGTATAACAGACACCTTTCGAGGTATAATCCTGATGAATCTCCTCTCACACTCTCAGGCACGATCATCAGACCTGACCCGAAACGGCAACTCTGTTTCTGTCTCCACAGATGCTAAGGGTTTATTGAAGCAGAGTTTGCTTTATAAACAGGGTGTCTGCTGAGTGCAAGTTGTACAACACGTTACAACAATGCTTCAAACTTTGGAGTCAGGGCTGATGGGCGAGGTCAGTGGCTTCGTGACAACCCCTTCTGACACCTCCCTCCCCATT
>CAUPSL010000236.1:0-15000 GCA_963514005.1 Raja brachyura
TCTCTCTTGCTCTCTCTCCTTCCTCCTGCTTCAGTGTGTGAGAGGGATCAGCTCCAACACACATGGCATTGGACCACAGGGATTTCCACATGGTAGGGGAGTGGATCACTAGAGTTTTACTGTTCAGTATTCTCAAGTTGTGTGTCATGTGCAAAGACTGAGATTGTGTTTGGGTTGAGTTTATAAAGATGTGTCTGAAAGAGACAAGAGTGGACGGCAGAGTTTCAGGAAGGGAGCTTCACAACTGGCCGTGGGTGATGCACATAAACGTAGAAACAAGGGGCGACATTTGCTGGCTTACACAAAGGGACACAGAGTGCTGGAGTCACTCAGCAGGTCAGGCAGCAACTGGAGAAAATGGATTGGTAACGTTTCGGGTGGGGACCCTTCTTCAGACTGGTTGATATGAACGTTCCCTCTGTACCTGTGCAACGCTCCCCCTTCATGGCCCTCATCAGCTCGTTGGCCCTCTCTTGGCAGTGGAGAGACTCCAGCAGATAGAGTACGTAGTCGTCAAAGGTCAGGTGGATCAGGTGGAAGGAACCTAGCAAAACAAATCGATTGTAATCTTTACAGAGTCGGAGAGGAAACAGGCCACTCAACTCACCAAACAATTCTGGTAACTAGGCATCATATTGTAGTCATAGTCATACAGTGAGGAAACAGGCCCTTCAGCCCATCCTGCCCAATGCCGACCAACTTGGCCCCTCTATACTAGTCCCATTTGCCTCTTCTTGAACCATAACCCTCTAAAACGTTCCTATCCATGAACCTGACTAAATGTATTTTAGATGTTGTTATTGTACCTCCCTCAACTACCTCCTCTGGCAACTCATTCCACAGACCGACCATCTTCCATGTGAAAAGGTTGCCCCTCAAGTCCTTATTAACTCTTTCCCCTCTCACCTTATAACTGTGTTCTTGATTCCCTTACCCTGGGGAAAAGACTGTGAGCATCCACTTTACCTCCACCCTTTGTAATTTTGTACCCCTCTATAAAGTCACCGCTCAGTCTTTTATGATCTATCCAGCTCACACAGTCTCTCTCTCCAGTCCCAGTAACATTCTTGTGGATCTTCTCTGCACCCTCTCTGGTTTAATGAAATGTCCTTAGCCAAGTGACCAGAACTGCACACAGTTTGCCAAATGTGGTCTCACCAATGACAAGTACAATTACTATTGTACTATTGTCAAGGAAAGACATCCTTGCCATAGAGGGGGTACAGAGAAGATTCACCAGACTGATTCCTGGGATGTCAGGACTTTCATATGAGGAAAGATTGGATAGACTCGGCTTGTACTCGCTGGAATTTAGAAGATTGAGGGGGGATCTTATAGAAACTTACAAAATTCTTAAGGGGTTGGACAAGCTAGATGCTGGAAGATTGTTCCCGATGTTGGGGGAGTCCAGAACAAGGGGTCACAGTCTAAGGATAAGGGCGAATTCCTTTAGGACCGAGATGAGGAAAACATTCTTTACACAGAGAGTGGTGAGTCTCTGGAATTCTCTGCCACAGAAGGTAGTTGAGGCCAGTTCATTGGCTATATTTAAGAGGGTGTTAGATGTGGCCCTTGTGGCTAAAGGGATCAGGGGGTATGGAGAGAAGGCAGGTACGGGATACTGAGTTGGATGATCAGCCATGATCGCATTGAATGGCGGTGCAGGCTCGAAGGGCCAAATGGCCTACTCCTGCACCTATTTTTCTATGTTTCCTACTATATAACATTGCAGCTCATATACACAAAACCCTGACTGATGATGGCAGGCATGCCAAATGCCCTCTGCACCACCCTGCACATGCATCACCACATTCAGGGAACTATGTAGTTACATATGTCTCTCTAAAATGCTCTCTATGGTCCTGCCACCTTCTGTGTAACTGCTGTCCTGGAGTTACTTCACAATGGATAAGCTCACACTGCAGGGGCGTGGGATGGGGAGAGGGCCGGGATGAGGGAGAGGGCTGGGCGTGGGGATGAGGTGCTCCCCATTTATCGAACGTCACCTTTGTTAAACTGACTGTGGAGATGTGAGAGTAGGAGTCCGGGTTGGTTCTACACTGCTCTATAAAGGGTGCAGCAAATGCACGTCACAAGTGCACCCATGGGTGGCCCTAATTTACATACAACATAGGCTCAGCCACAAGTGGACTCCAGGTCCAGTTCCAAGCACCGTATTTTAAGGACGGAGCAAATGGAGAAGGGGCAGTTTCAGTAGAAAGTTCAGGCACTGGGAACTTCAGCACCATGGACAGTGCATTCCCAGCTTCTGGTCACTGTTGCAGGCGTGGAGAGGGTGTGGGGACAGGACCCCAAGTGCACCCTGGCAGGTCCAGAGTGTCCCCACTGCATCTTCAAATAATCTGGAAATAAATGGCACGGATTGTCAAGAATGAAGAGTGTTTAAATCCAATTTGTTGTCATCCAAGGTCTGTTACTGTCTCGCTCTTCCCCTCTGGACTCATAGGGACATGGCTCACAAACACACTCCAGAGATCCAAGGCAACCTTGGTCAGCACTGAGGACGGAGGGGTAGGAGAGAGGGAGGAGCAACACTGGGGGGGGGGGGGGCAAGACTGTGTGAGGGGCAGGTACTGAGGGAGAAGCGTATGAAACAGAATTCATTGTTGTGTTGTCATTTGAGCGTTCAGCTGGTAATTATTGGAATCCTTTTTGGACAAGCTATTTGGCGCAACCTGTCCATGTCGAACAATATGTTTCTTCAGCTGGTCCCAATTTCCTGTGAAAAAGTTGCCCCGCAGATTCCTATTCAATCTTTTCCCTCTTATACCTATGTCCTCTAGTTCTTGATTCCCCTATTCTTGGTGCATCTATCCTGTATATTCCACTTGTGATTTTATTCATCTCTATTTGGACAGATACATGGGCAGGAAGGGCTCGGAGGACAATAGCCCAGAGCCCCCTCTACCCTTCCTATCCATATATCTGTGAAAATTTCAAAATAAGTTTAAAATAATACGGTCTCCCTTTGCATGAAATCCTTTCACAATCCTCAACACTGCCATCAGTTCATCAATCTCCAACTTTAAGTCACAAAACAAATTTTATGTTAAACCTTTGGAAGATTTCCAACCTCTGGTAGAACAACAAGATTGATTGGCTTGGATAAACATTGGTTGTCTGGAAATAATTCCATTTGGGATTCCACAGAGAGCAGTCAGTGGCAATGGAGAAATAGCATGGGGTTCAAGACATCATTGCATAAGTGTAGAAGCAAGGAACTGCAGATGCTGGTTTACACAAACAGACACAAAGTTAGGCAGCAACTCTGGAGAACATGGATAGGTGACGATTCAGGTCAAGACTCGTCTGAAAAAGGATTCCAATGCAAAACGTCACCTATCCATGTTCTACAGAGATGCTGCCTGACCCGCTAAGTTTCTCCAGCACTTTGTGTCAATCATTCTAAAAGAGTTTATATTCCATGCAGTATGTTGGAGTGAGTGTGTCTGTGTGACTCTGCAGTGTGTCTCTGTGTGACTCTACAGTGATTGTGTCTCTGTGTGGTTCTGAAATCTGACGCTGTGTGACTGCAGTGACCCTGTATCTGTGTGATTCTGGTGAGGGGAGCCCTCCCAGTCAGATCCTTCCTGCACCGTCGGAACCTCACTACCAGCGCACGCTGCCCTCGGGACGGCTGCTATGGAGAGGAGACGGTTGCCCACCTCTTTGCAGAGCATGGATTCGCAAAGAGATACTGGAGAGGTCCGCAAGGGTCCCTGTCATGGTTTATTCCCAACAGCTCCGTCATAGAGGACTCTGTGATTTACGGACTGTTCCCAGGGACACATTCAGAGACTGCCATTGAGTGCTGCTGGAAGGTCATCAACTTGGTGAAAGACGCTCTTTGGTCTGCCTGAGCGTTATTCACCACCCAGCAGAGCGAGATGTCCGTCGGAGAATGTTGCCGACTGGCCCACTGCAGACTGCAGGAGTATGTGCTGAGGGACGCACTGAAGCTCGGTGCAGCCAACGCCAAGGCTCGGTGGGGGAGGACAACAGTCTAGGTTCCTTCCGTTGCTGGACATGGGGGGCAGGGTGTGGTGGAGATGCCCCTCAAAATAAGGGAAGGGATTCCATGCCAGTGGGCCACATGAGTGGCAAGGGTGGGGGATCATTTTTGAAATTTGAGCAATGTATGTGGACTGTATTGAATATTTTGTATAGCCTCCGAAAATGTCAGATGACTTTCTTTGCATGGTTCATGTATTACCTGAATAAAGTTCGAAATTTAAAAAAAATCAGTGTGATTCTGCAGACCCTGTCTCTGCGTGATTCTGCAGTGAGTTTGTCTGCGTGATTCTGCAGACCCTGTCTCTGCGTGATTCTGCAGTGAGTGTGTCTGCGTGATTCTGCAGTGAGTGTGTGTGCGTGATTCTGCAGATCCTGTCTCTGCGTGATTCTGCAGTGAGTTTGTCTGCGTGTGTCTCTGTGTGTCACACGCACGGCAGCAACTTACCAAAGCTTGGAGCGCTGTGCAACGTCATGTCCCGGATGACTCTCGTCCCGAAGCACGACCACATCAGTAAGAACTGCCGCGCCACCTTCTTCAGAGTGCCCGTCCTTGACGCTGCCACCTACAAACCACAGAGCCGCAGATCGTGAGAGTCATGGGCAGCGTGGACAGTCCCAGTCTTCATCCCAGGAGGGGCAAATGTCAGAGACTTGAAGGCAGAGCTTTAAGGTGAGAGGGGCAAAGTTTAATGGAGATATGTGGGGAAGTTTCTTTACACAGAGGGTGGTGGGTGTCTGTAAAGCGCTGCCAGCAGTGTTGATGGAGGCAGATACAATAGTGGTGTTTAGGAGACTTTTAGAAAGGCACATGGAAATGCAGGGAATGGAAGGATATTTGGTTTTAGAAATACAGCATGGAAACAGGCTCTTCGATCTAACGAACAGGTTGGCTGGATGGCAGCAGACAAACAGTGGCAATAAAGGGAGCTGTTTCTAGTTGACTAGTGGAGTTCCGCAGGGGTCGGTCCTGGGGCTTGTATACAAAAACAGGGATGTAATGCAGAGGCTCCATAAGGTGCTGGTATGACCTAATTTGGAATATTGTGAGCAATTTTGGGCACCGTATCTGTGGAAGGATGTGCTGGCTCTGGAGAGGCTCCAGAGGAGGTTTACAAGAATGATCCCAGAAATGAGTAGGTTAACCTATGATGAGCGTTTGTCGGCACTGGGCCTGTACTCGCTGGAGTATAGAAGAATATGGGGGGACTTCATTGAAACATACAGAATAGTGAAAGGCCTGGATAGAGTGGATGTGCAGTGGATGTTTTCCACTGGGAGAGTCTAGGATTAGAGATTATAGTCTTAGAATGAAAGGACATAATTTTAATCTGAAGAGGAGCCATTTATTTAGTCAGAGGGTGGTGAATCTGTGGAATTATTTGCCGCAGAAGGCTGTAGAAGCCAAGTCAGTGGATATTTTTAAGGCAGAGATAGATAGATTTTTGATTAGTACAGGTGTCCGAGGTTATGGGGAGAAGGCAGGAGAATGGGGTTAGGAGGGAGAGATAGATCAGCCATGATTGAAAGGCAGAGTAGACATGATGGGCCAAATGGCCTAATTCTACCCCTCTCACTTATGACCTTATGACCACAGGCCAACAATCACCCGGACACTAGTTCTATCCTACACACTAGGGCCAATTTACAAAAGCCAATTAACTGCACGTTTGAGAGTATGAGAGGAAACTGGAGCTCCCAGAGAAAACCCACACGGTCACAGGGAGAACATATAAACTCCATACAGACAGGACCCGGACCAGGATCGAACCGGGTATCTGATGCCCTACTATGGACATGGATCAGTTTAACTTGGCATTATGGTCGATATTGTGGGCCGAAGGGCTTGTCTCTGTTTTGTACTGTTCTAAATGTTTATTGGACAGAGCAGGAGTTACCATTGAGTGACTTCCCAATTACCAGCTGGCTATTGGTAAACCAATGTTGGCAGCTGGTGAATTCCTGCTGCCTGGGCATGTATCAGCCCTGCTGAGTCAGAGGACAGGACTAAGGTAGCACGCTCCCTCGGGGGCAGTACTGAGCAGCTCAGTGTGGGAGAAAAGGAGTGGGGAAAGCTCAGGAACACAAGAACATCAGCAGAGAGGGAAAGGCCATTTGGCCCATCTGCTCCATGCTGGAGATACTGCCCTCTTCTGCTCCCTCCTCAGCACCTCCTACCATCCCTTTCCTGTGTGTACTTCCACAGGTCCTGTGTACATACTCTGTGTCATTCCTTGTGGGAGCACACCACCCACTCTCCTGTCTGGGACGGAGGTTTCTCCTCAATGACTGGCAGAGGAGCAGGCTGGGCATGGAAGGGGAGCCAGGGACCAGGGACAGGGACCAACCCTTGCTGGGGACCGTCCCCAGTAGATTATTACATGGTCAGCCCTTGCAACAATGTAGCATTGGGAAGAGAAAACATCTGCCCACCAACCTTGACAACACATCTGTCCACCATGGAATCCAGCCATTCAATGTAGGATTCGATGGGTGACTGTTCCTCCAGGAGTTGGTCGAATTCCTGATACACTGTGGGCACAAGAGCGGGAACCGTGGTCAAGGAGGTGAGGAACATCTGTCTGGGCAATGCAGAATCCGGCTGTTGACACATCCCAACCCTGGGGCACACGCTGGGCTCCGAGCCTGGGCGGACAGCTCAAGAACCAACATCACAGCCTGAGCTCAGCCAAGAAGATAAAGGGAATCCGAGGCGAGGGCAATTCAGGCATTGGACAGCATGACACTGTTCTGAAGGGACAGTCAGTGTATGCGATGGTCATTGTGTGTGTGATGATTAGTGTTTGTGTGTGGTGGCCAGTAACAGTCCGTGTGTGACAGTCAGCAGGGGAGATGGTCAGTGGATGGGGAAGACGGGCTGTGCTGCGGGGAAGAGAGTCGATGCGCTGGGGAGACCGGCCTTGCAGGGAGAGATGGTCAGTGCATGATGGTCAGTGCATGATGGTCAGTGTGTGTGTGTGATGGTCAGTGCACGGGGGAGACTGGTCGTGCTAGGGTAGACTGTCAGTGCGGGGGCAGGTGGCGACAGCCCGCTGCGCGGTGGGGGGAGAGGTGTTGCACGGAGTTGCCTCACGTTTGACGATGAGCTGCTGGTGCTGGGCCTGCCAGCTCTCCATGGTGAACAGGGTCTGCTTGCTGATGCTGCCCACGTCCACGCCACGCCAATCCTCCAGCATCTGGAAGGTGATGTCAGCGCTGTGGATCACCGCCCGCGACGCCTGCCGGGGAGAGGGCACGTCGTCAGTCTGGACCCCTCCCCACCTGCCCAACTCTGCCCGTTACCCCCACACCCTGACACCCCCACTCTGCTCGTGTCCCCCCGCCCCGAGACCCTGACTCTCCCTGTGTCCCCACGCCCGTACTGCCTGTTACCCCCCCCCCCACACCCTGACCTCCCCCCCCCCCCCACTCTGCTCATGTCCCCCCGCCCGAAACCCTGACTCTCCTTGTGCCCCTACGCCCGCTCTGGCCGAGACCCCCTCCACACAGGCCAGGCAGTGCCCAACTGTCTCCGCACTCTGACATCCCAGCTCTGCCTGTGTCCTCACCCCCCCCACCCTGCCTCTGATCCCAGCCCCGGCACCCCCACACAGTCCGTGACTTTGCTCCCCAACTCTGCTAACTCTCTCCGTGTCCCCTCACCCTGACCCCTGACTCTGCCTGTGCCTCCAGCGCCCCAGGTGTGTGAGGGCAGGTTAGTGACAGACCTTCTCCCCAGACGCCTAGCAATGGTCTCACGCTGGGGGAGTGTCCAGGGTGGTATTGGGGTGGGAGTGGGTTGGGAATGGAGAGTCCAATAGGATTGGGCTTGAGATGCAGAATTGAGAAGCTTACGTAGATTTACATGGATTGCAGGCACGGAACGTTCCTCACTGTGTGAGGAGGAGAATGAAGTTAAGAGGAAAAGGTAGATAGAAACATAGAAACATAGAAAATAGGTGCAGGAGTAGGCCATTCGGCCCTTCGAGCCTGCACCGCCATTCAATGTGATCATGGCTGATCATCCAACTCAGTATCCCGTACCTGCCTTCTCTCCATACCCCCTGATCCCTTTAGCCACAAGTGCCACATCTAACGCCCTCTTAAATATAGCTCAGCCATGATTGAATGGTGGAATAGACCTGATGGACCAAATGGCCCAATTCTGCTCCTATAACTTATGAACTTATGAACTCACTGTATGTCAGTACACATGTTAATAATAAACCCCACTGCTATTAGAATCCGTCAATGATGGTAAGACAGGACTAAAGATCTGTCCCTTGCTGTGGATGTGTGGATGACTTTTATGGGCCTCAAGCTCTGAGATCATCTGGGAGTGCGGGCAGCATGGGTTAGTGTGGCCAGGTCAGGGGTCAGAGGTCGGGCCTGATTGACCTTACCTGGCACAGGTGGTTTAAGGAAGTCTGGCGTCTGAGAACTTGTGAAAATCTTCTCGCCACTGGAAGGAAGCACAGTGTCCATGTAAAGAAACATCCGACCTCCCCACCCACAGCGCCCCATCCCCACCATCCCAGCCCACCGTCAGATCAATCTCTCCCTGTAGCTGATCCAGGCATCACTCTTGTAAAGGTATGTTGTTATTTACCCCAGCAAGGATGTCCACAGGTCACCGTGTGGGACCGAGGATGTGTGTTCATCTGTCACATGTCCAGGGTACAAAGATGTCAACAAAGTAAACTGCAGATACTTGAATCTGGAGCAAAATACAATCTGCTGGAGGAACTCAATGGGTCAGGCAGCATCTGTGGAGGGAATGGACAGACGATGTTTCAGGACAAAATCCTTCTTCAAACTGACATTCTTCCTGCCTCGTCTGAAGGGTCCCGACACAAGGCGCCACCGGTCCATTTCTTCCACAGATGCTGCCTGACCTGCTGAGTTCTTCCATCACGTTGTGTTTGAGAAAGATGTGTAACTGGACAACTGTGTAGGTGTGTCTCACAAGTGTGCTTTGCAGGTGTCAAACAAGCGAGTTCACACCAACAGGTCACTCACATTCAAACTTGATGTTTCGTAAGTTTTCAGGAAGTTCGTGTAACGCCACTTTCAACCACTCGTCCAGCTGTTTGGCAAATTTTCGAATCACCTGAGTGAGACTGGAATTGCAACAAAGAGAATATCGTCAATGAATTAAACACAGACCTCTTGTGTCCCAACAAAACATGATTGTTCCTTCACGACAACAGCAACCTGTGGTGGGCGTATGGAATGAGCTGCCTGAGGAGGTAGTTGAGGCAGGTGCGATAACAAGATCTAAAAGGCACTTGGACCTGTACATGGATAGGAAAAGTTTAAAGGGATTTGCACCTTACGCTGATAAATGGGACCGGTATAGATGGGGCATCTTGATCGGCATGGACGAGATGGCCCGAAGGGCCTGTTGAGTCTGACCAGGTGAAAAACACATCAGATCAGTAAAGTACCTGGTGTCCTGGGCAGATATGCAGCCAGGTGTGTAATGGACAGGACAGAAACAGAATGGTCCAAGGACAAAGTGTGATGGACGACTGTGTGACATGGTGGGCGTGACATGGGTGGGGGCTGCACCCAGGGGTGGGGGTGATGTGGGTGGGTGTGCCCAGGGTGGGGGTGATGTGGGTGGGTGCTGCACCCAGGGTGGGGGTGATGTGGGTGGGTGCTGCACCCAGGATGGGGGTGATGTGGGTGGGTGTGCCCAGGGTGGGGGTGATGTGGGTGGGTGTGCCCAGGGTGGGGGTGATGTGGGTGGGTGCTGCACCCAGGGTGGGGGTGATGTGGGTCGGTGTGCCCAGGGTGGGGGTGATGCGGGTGGGTGTGACCAGGGTGGGGGTGATGCGGGTGGGGGTGATGTGGGTGTGTGTGACCAGGGTGGGGGTGATGCGGGTGGGTGTACCCAGGGTGGGGGTGATGCGGGTGGGTGTGCCCAGGGTGGGGGTGATGTGGGTGGGTGTGCCCAAGGTGGGGGTGATGCGGGTGGGTGTGCCCAGGGTGGGGGTGATGCGGGTGGGTGTGCCCAGGGTGGGGGTGATGCGGGTGGGTGTGACCAGGGTGGGGGTGATGTGGGTGGGTGTGACCAGGGAGGGGGTGATGTGGGTGTGTGTGACCAGGGTGGGGGTGATGTGGGTGGGTGTGCCCAGGGTGGGGGTAATGCGGGTGGGTGGGTGTGCCCAGGGTGGGGGTGATGTGGGTGGGTGAGCCCAGGGTGGGGGTGATGTGGGTGGGTGGGTGTGCCCAGGGTGGGGGTGATGTGGGTGGGTGGGTGTGCCCAGGGTGGGGGTGATGTGGGTGGGTGTGCCCAGGGCGGGGGTGATGTGGGTGGGTGGGTGTGCCCAGGGTGGGGGTGATGTGGGTGGGTGGGTGCCCAGGGTGGGGGTGATGTGGGTGGGTGTGCCCAGGGTGGGGGTGATGTGGGTGGGTGGGTGTGCCCAGGGTGGGGGTGATGTGGGTGGGTGAGCCCAGGGTGGGGGTGATGTGGGTGGGTGGGTGTGCCCAGGGTGGGGGTGATGTGGGTGGGTGGGTGTGCCCAGGGTGGGGGTGATGTGGGTAGGTGGGTGTGCCCAGGGTGGGGGTGATGTGGGTAGGTGGGTGTGCCCAGGGTGGGGGTGATGTGGGTGGGTGGGTGTGCCCAGGGTGGGGGTGATGTATGTGGGTGGGTGGGTGTGCCCAGGGTGGGGGTGATGTGGGTGGGTGAGCCCAGGGTGGGGGTAGACTCTCCATGGTCAGCGACCACTAGTGCCAGTGATGGCCAACATGTCGGGTGGGTTTGACCGGGATGAGGTGACTGGAGCGGGTGTGAGCGACTTGTTGGGTCGGTGACCAGGGTGAATGCTTCACGTCAGGGTGAGTGTGACTGGGGTGAGTGTGACCGGGGTGGGTGCTTCACGTCAGGGTGAGTGTGACTGGGGTGAGTGTGACCAGGGTGGGTGCTGCACCCCAGGGTGGGGGTGACTGGGGTGAGTGTGACCAGGGTGAATGCTTCACGTCAGGGTGAGTGTGACTGGGGTGAGTGTGACCGGGGTGGGTGCTGCACCCCAGGGTGGGGGTGACTGGAGTGAGTGTGACTGGGGTGGGTGCTGCACCCTAGGGTGAGTGTGACTGGGGTGAGTGTGACCGGGGTGGGTGCTGCACCCCAGGGTGGGGGTGACTGGGGTGAGTGTGACTGGGGTGGGTGCTGCACCCTAGGGTGAGTGTGACTGGGGTGAGTGTGACCGGGGTGGGTGCTGCACCCCAGGGTGGGGGTGACTGGGGTGAGTGTGACTGGGATGGGTGCTGCACCCCAGGGTGGGGGTGACCGGGTGAGATGACCCACCTGTCGGGCAGAGCCTGCAGCACGCTGGGCATCAGCACGCCGGAGATGGCCTTGTAGAGGATGGAGTCACAGACGCCGACGATGTTGACAACGGTGGAGGAGCCGAGCACGGGCAGCATGTGAGGGGGCATGCCCTGCCAGAAATGCAGCAGGAAGCTCTGCACCTGCACGCCATGGGAAAGAAACACTGTCAGAGGAGGTCAGGGCGGCCGGCGGCCGGGAGCGGGCGAGGGGTGGGAGCAGGCGATGGGCGCTGGGTGCGGCCGTTACCTCGTCGAAGTTTGCCCTGATCACCGTGTCCAGGATCCTCTGGCAGTGTGTCCGGTACATCATGATGAACGTGGAGACCTGCGGCAAGAGACGGTCACAATCACACCGCACGGAAACAGGCCCTTCGGCCCAATTTGCCCATCCCGACCAAGATGCCAAGTCCACACACGGCCCACCTGCCAAACAATTTCTATCTATGTACCTGTCCCAATGCCTTTTATATGTTGGAACTAAAGAGTAGGCAGGAAGGTTCTAGAATCTCACCATGCCTGGAGCCCCCCCCCCCCCCTCCCTGTTGTCCCCACAGACCGCCTCTTATCCTGAACCACTGGCTGTCCAGCTGTTAGCAGGAGCAGGAGCGAATGATCGAATCATTCAAACCCTCTGCGAGACCTTCCAATCGAAACAAAATCTCACGCCAATGTCCCAACCTCGTGTTGCTTCAGCTCCATCAGACTATGACCATCACCAACAGCCACTTCCCCAGAGGGTCCGTCTTGGGCATTGGGCCGAATAGAAACATAGAAAGTATGTGCAGGAGGAGGCCATTCGGCCCTTCGAGCCAGCACCGCCATTCATTATGATCATGGCTGATCGTCCCCTATCAATAACCCGTGCCTGCCTTCTCCCCATATCCCTTAACTCCACTAGCCCCTAGAGCTCTATCCAACTCTCTCTTAAATCCATCCAGTGACTTGGCCTCCACTGCCCTCTGTGGCAGGGAATTCCATAAATTCACAACTCTCTGGGTGAAAAGGTGTTTTCTCACCTCAGTCTTAAATGACCTCCCCTTTATTCTAAGACTGTGGCCCCTGGTTCTGGACTCGCCCAACATTGGGAACATCTTTCCTGCATCTAGCTTGTCCAGTCCTTTTTATAATTTTATATGTTTCTATAAGAGCCCCCTCATCCTTCTAAACTCGTGAATACAAGAATGGCCGGCGAATGCTCCAACACGGTTGCTGGTGTCAGTTACGGGATCCCGGGCATTGCAGAGTGGTGTTAAGCTGCAGGCGGCTCTGCCCTGGGACTCCAGCCCACTCTTTCTATTGAAGGCAGGGAGATACAACCCGACCAGAGATCTCACCGTACACACTGGGGGGCAATTTACAAATTTACCAAACCAATTAACCTATAAACCTACACGTCTTTAGACTGTGAGAGGAAACCGGAGCACCCGGAGGAAAACCCACGCGGTCACAGGGAAAATGTACACACTCCGTAGTAGACAGGACCCGTAGTCAGGATCGAACCCGGGTCTCTGGGACTGTGAGGCGACAACTCTACCGCTGCGCCACCGTGCTGACCCTGACTGGATGGATGTTGGCTGGAGGCCAATGGCTCCGTTTACCTTCTCCTCTGAGAGGCTGGTGGGCAGGTTTAGGTCCTTGACGTTGGGGAAGTCAGGCAGCAGGGTGCCCAGCTTGGAGCGGGGCGAGTAAGCCACCGCCTGCTTCGCCACCTCTTTCTTTCCCGTCTCATTCACCCACGCAGCTCCTTTCCTGGAATACATCACATCATAGTACGGCGAGCTCTCCTTCACCGCTATTCCGTAGTAATGATACCTGTCGGCAGCGACGAACAGAATTACAACCACGAACCCAACAGATGCTGCCTGACCCGCTGAGTATCCCCGTCACTTTGTGTTGGGCTCAAGATTGCCGCGACTGCTGACCTCTCAACTACCTGAACTGAAGAAGGGTCTCGACCCGAAACGTCAGCCATTCCTTCTCCCCACAGATGCTGCCTGTCCCGCTGAGTTTTTGTGTCTCTCTTCTCTCAACTACCTCACTGGAGACCTCTGAACTATCTCGAATCTGCCAATGTTATACCTTGCATGAAATGCTGTCAACTGTATTCGTTTAATGTGGGCTGGATTTATACATATATAGTCTTTACGTTGACTGGAAGCATGCAGACGCAAGCTTTTCACTATCTCGCTACACGTGACGATAATAAACTAAACTAAACTGTGGTCTGATCTCATATCTCCTTACAGCACTGTAGGCCATTTGGTCCACCGAGTTGATACTGGTCCTCGGAGCACTCGCATTACCCCGTAGCCTGTTCTCTCCCACATTCACATCAACCTGTCCTCAATGAAGGCTAACTTTTGCAGCGTTACCTAGTGACACAATCAAACCTCGCAGGTCAGCAGGTGAACCAAGCGAGGTTGCATTAGCCACCCATACATGTTTTTGTATATAATACATGTCCGTGAGTTCTGGGAGCAGAACGCTGCTCCTCTCTCCCATCAGGCAAGTGGTAAAGAATTCTAAAACTCCAGTTTCTTCCCAGTTTGTTGTCAGGCAACTGAACTGTCCTCTCACCAGTTAGAGTGTGGACCTGACCTCCCATCTCGCTGAAGACGTTTGAACTATAATCGGATTTTATTTTGCACTAAATAATATGCCTTTAATAATATTCCCTTTAGCCTATATCCGGTATCTGTAACCTATGGACTGCTTGATCGATAACTATGCATAGTGTTTCTGTTGACTGGATAGCACGCAATAAAAAAGCTTTTCACTAGACCATGTGACAATAATATCTACGCTAAAAAACCAATAATATGTCTGTAATGGAAAGTTTGCATTTTCCTCCCAGTTTCTGAATCACGTGGTGACTGCAAAATGAATTAAGTACAAGAGTCGCAAAAACTCACTACAATTATGCAAGGCATGGAATACTGTGCATAGAGTCATACAGCGCGGAAACAGGCCCTTCAGCCCATCTCGTCCATGCTGACCAAGATGCCCCATCTATGCCGGTTTTGATCTGTTGCCTCAGGGAGGGGAAGGGGAGAGAGAGACTCAGAGTCCCTGACATGTCTGGGAGGTTCAGGAGATGAGAACTACATCAGCTTCAGAGAATGAGAGATGACCTCACTGAAACACACAGAATTCTTCCAGGATAGGACCAGGTTAAATACAGGAGCAACTTCATTCTGCCCGAGGAGTCTAGATCCAGAGGTCGGCCTCACTATCGGCGGTGGGTCGTTTATGTCTGAGATGTGATCAGGGGGGTGACTTAGCCGGTCACTATCATGTCACCACTCTACTTCCTTCAGTTCGGGGAAAACAGTCACCACCTCTGACCATGTTCGCCAGAGATGCTGCCTGACCCGCTGAGTTACTCTAGCCCTCTGCGTTCTACCACCTCTGTCCAAACTGTGGTGGGAGTTGGTCAGAAATCCAGTGTCCACACTTCCCTGAGGTGCTTCCCGCAATCACAGAAATCTAACCCTAGAAACCAGCAGAAGGCACCCGATGCACCTGGTTATAAATCTTAACTACCCGCTGCCTGGCATTCACCCATTTCTGCAAAGAGTTGTCTTTTATATGAGTTTAACACTTACAGTTTTTTAATTCAAAACCATTCAATAA